>CAJNDT010004165.1:0-17800 GCA_905221615.1 Symbiodinium sp. CCMP2592
GGCTCCGTTCACCAAGCCGTCTTGGACGTCGATGTTGAACCGGAGCATGACGCGAACGCCGACTGCGATTCGAAACAGGTCCTCCAGGCCGCCCGTGTCCGCCGGCTCTTCCCATGCCAGTCCAGGATCCAGCGGTGCTCCAGTCTTCACGTTGGTGTCCACCGCCGGGCATTCGTAAAGCTTCGCCCCTGTCGTCTTGATGTGGTCCTCGATGTAGTCGCGATTGCTGTCTGCGACTGCGCGGCGTGTGGGGTACAGGGACACCGCCTTGGGGGCCTTTCGTCTGTTGCCGTTCTTTTTCACGACCATGCCGTGCAGCTCCTGCACGTCCGCCTCCGTCCACTCTCCAATGCGGATGCGCGCCAGCAGTGCCGCCCACTTCGGATCTTTTGCCGCCCTCTGGTTGCCTTCGAGCTCGCAGAGCTGAAACAGTGTCCACAGGTGACTCGCGAAGGATGGCAGGCCCCCTGGCGGAGGCAATTGATACAGGTCCCCGGACAGAATGAGGTGCACGCCTCCGAATGGAACGTAGGGCAGCCCCCTGGCCAAACGAAGGTGTTGATCCAGGCGCTCCAACATGAAGGAGGAAATGAAGCTCATTTCGTCCACGAAGAGCACCGCAGCCTGACGCCATATCTGCTGAAGTGTGGCCAACTGTTGACCGCTAGGCAGAGGTAGGTCGCCCGCTTTTCCGTAGCTCTTGTTGACGACGGGCAACAAACAGCAGGAGTGCAGTGTGACGCCGTTGATGTTGTAGGCTGCGACCCCCGTGGGCGCTGCGATGATCACCCCGACCGCTGAGGAGCGGAGCATGTGAGCAGCCGCGCGGACCACCACGGACTTCCCGCAGCCCCCTGGTCCATGGAGGAGCATCTGCAGGCGCTCTGTCTTGTTGCTGTCCATCGTATTGGGCCCACTGAGGACGGACTTGATGATGTATTCCATGGCCCGCCGCTGGTGTTGCGTCTCGGCGGAAGGGTTCTCTGTTGTCAGCATGTCGAAGGATTCCTGGCCGCCTTCGACGGGTGCGAAAGCATCTTCTTCTGCTCCTGTAGGGACGTGGTCGGGGGCTGCAAAGTTGATGTCATCGCCGTGCCTCTGGCGCAGCGCCTCGAGCACTTTCAGAGAGTCTTCGTAGTCGTCCTGGGCAACCTTGCTGTTGGCCCATCCATCCCGGAGGTGAGCCGGATGGATCCTCGCCCTCATGTACATGGTCGCTTGGACGGCCTGCAACTTGCGCGCAGCGGTCACGGTCCCGTCCATTTGCGGAAAACATCTTGACCGGAGGAAGTCTGGGTGGCCCTCCACATCCTGGGCAAGCCGTCGAAAGGCTGATGCGTGGCTGCCGTTGTCCTCCTCCCTGAGCCAATCTCCTGGCTCCTTCCAAACGGAATACAGCAGCAGCCTGGAGTAGTAAAACGCTTCCGGCTCCAGATCAGGCCTGAAGTTGCGGTAGGCGACGATAGCAGGGCGTCTGCGTGGCTGCGGGAACTGCACGCCCACGAACTTGAAGGCCGCGCAGAAGTCCAGGAAGATCACGTCCTTGATCTGACACGTTGCAGGCGTGCCCGCTTCCACGGGAATATCCACCTCCTGTTCGCCGAATTCCAATTGCAGTTGGCGGTACCACCACTGCGCCACGGGCAAGTAGCCTTCGCGTTCGATTTTGTTCTTGCGGTAGTCGCCGGGTTTTTTGAGGGCGGGAACTTCCTCGTAGGAGGGCACTGACAGAGTCCAAGTTTCGGGAGGCCCCACCTGGATCCATTCGTTGTCTCGAGAGAACTGCACGACCGGGAACCCGAGCAGCAGGTGGCAGGCTTCGAAGGTCGAGGTAGTTCTGCCTTGCAATGCTGCGTGCGCCGCCTTGTAGACCTGCTGGTTGTCCAATGCGACGCCCTGCTGGTTGCTCGAGGTCAGCTGGGCGACGATCTGCTCGACGCGGCGCTGCGCCTCGGTGTCCTGCTCGGACTTCAACGCGTAGCCCAGTATGTAGCGGCTGGCACTGGTCAGCTCGCAGATCACCTGCAGGTCCATGCTGGCACGCCACCGTCTCAGAATTTGGATGTTGTACTGACCGACCATGCCGTCTTCCTTCCTGCGCCTCGTCGCAAGACTGCTCTTCCAGCGGCTGTTGGCATACTTCTCTTGTGAGGTGCGCCGCCTCGTCCTGTGCATTTCGCAATGTGGGAAGCCGAAACGGCAGTTCCCGTTGGCTTTGATGCCGCAGTACGCGGAATGATGGTGGATCAGCAACTCGGCCAGCTGCGCATTCACCTCCTTTTCGCGCTCCGAAATCTTTGTGGATTGGCGCCAGCTGTACGGCCCCTTGGTGGTCACGTATTTGTCGCTCCAATCTTCTGCGCATGTTGGCACGAACTTCGCCATGACTTCTTCGTCTGACCAGTCCGGGTCTGCTGCTCCTTCCTCCTGGGCTTCACGCGCACTCCCTGGGAAGGTTGCTTCTTTCGCCTCGTCTGCATGGTTGGGCCACTCCACCACCCAGAGAAGGATGTGCGCGTGCGGGTAGCCTCTCTTTTGCCATTCGATTCGGATGATGTAATCCACGACCTTGAAGGGCGCGCGTTCCCTCCGAACTCCGCGGTGCCGGCCTTCAGCATCTCTTACTGGAGCTTGCGCAAAGTCAGTCTCCTCTTCGTCCGTGTTTCTCCCTGGCTCGTCCTGTTCGTCTGCGTCCCTCTCCAAAAGGGTCTCCGCGTCTCGATCGGCAGCCAGCCAGTACATCAGCTGAGTCACCTGGTGTTGAAATTGGCGTGCCACGATGGCAGGGTGTTGATTACAGAGCTGATTCGGTGACAGTCCGTCCCACGTCCACTTCTCGTCTGCTTGATACTGCCGCAGTATTTCGCTGGCGTGCTTTTCAATTTCCCCCGGCGGACTGTCGGGCCGCAGACGCAGGAGTCGAGCCGTGATGACTGCGATCAAGATGTCGGGCTGGCGAGCGTGGCAAGTGAGCGTCATGAAGAACTTTGGAACCCCCAGCTGTTCGTACATGTTGACTGCGACGCCCTTCTTGGCATAGACGTATGAGCTGGTGCCGGGGATGTCCCTAAGGGCTGTGAACACCTGTCCTTTGCCGTCCTGGCGCATGTTCCTCCGGCTCGAAGCCTTTTGTGCTCCGATCCTGACGTTGATGTTGCCGGACAAACGCTTCTTGATGTGCGTCTCCAGCAGCCACATGATGTAGGCCGCAGACTCCTCGAAGCGTGGGTCCAGCCCCAGGAGGCGTTTGCGGGCGTATTGGGAAAAGTTGTGGTACTTATTCTGCCACCCGCCGGTGCCCGTGGGAAACAGGTGCGGGAAGAACTTGACGTCCACGTCGTCGCTGAGAGCTGCGATGCCGCGAGCTTTGCGCAGGTCCTGGGCCTCTGCTTTGGGTGCCTTCAACTCCTTCGGAACCATGTAAGTCAGCTCAAGCTCTGTTTCGCTCTGCTCCTCCCCTTCCTCCTCTTTCTCCTTGTCTAACATGTTAGGATGCCTGCCTCCCAAGGCCGAGAAGTGTGAGCCACCGGACTCCTCCGTTTGGCGCCCTTGGGAGGCTTTCTGTTCATCCAGCATCGCGAGGATGTTAGTCATTCTCCGGAGGACCTCGTCCACCGCCGGATTGTCCTGATAGAGCCGGTGCTGGAGCTTAAGGTCCTGCAAAGCATCCAGTAAGTGGCCAAGACGAGCTGGCGAGGCGGTCATGCCCTGGACCCCTTCTACCAAGACGGTGCCGTCTTCTTCGAGCGTGGCTCCCTCCAGGACGTCGCAGATGAGGGGGTCGTCCATGAGCACCGCATACATGCGACCCCACTGTGCGCTCGGGCCTCCTGCCGGGAGCTTCTCCAGCAGAACCTGCGAAAACCGGGCCATGGCAATCAGGTGTTGCTCGATCGGCTGCAAGTTTTGGAGTGCGTCCGGGATGGGCGACAGAACGGGCAAGCTGAAATTGGTTTTGTTGGCCTTCTCGCGACAGTTTCTGCAAAGCATCTCGCCGGTATTTTTGGCAGGCCTGCACTGTCTCCCCGGGACCAGTGTTCGGCATTTCAGGCACACTTTTGACAACCCGAATCTGCTCCAGCCGCGTGTAAAGGCGAGATATTGTGCCTGCACTTGTTCTGGTGTCAGCATGTCTTCGCCAGGGAAGGGGTAGCCTCGTTGCTGGGCTTCGGTGGCGAGAGGCTTTGGTCCGCGGCTGCCAAGACCCTCCTCCTCTCTCTGGGCCTGCAGTTCGCGCCTCAGTGCCCGAGTGCTGGGGCCGCGGCTGCCAAGACCCTCCTCCTCTCTCTGGGCCTGCAGTTCACGCCTCTGTGCCCGAGCGCTGTCCTCTTGGGGCTTTGGGCCGCGGCTGCCAAGACCCTCCTCCTCTCTCTGGGCCTGCAGTTCACGCCTCTGTGCCCGAGCGCTGTCCTCTTGGGGCTTTGGGCCGCGGCTGCCAAGACCCACCTCCTCTCTCTGGGTCTGCAGTTCGCGCCTCTGTGCCCGAGTGCTGTCCTCTTCGGGCTTGGGGCCGCGGCTGCCAAGACCCTCCTCCTCTCTCTGGGCCTGCAGTTCACGCCTCTGTGCCCGAGTGCTGTCCTCTTCGGGCTTGCGGCCGCGGCTTTTTAGGCCCTCCTCTGCTCGCTTCGCCTGCAGCTCGCGTCTCTGTACCCGGTAACTTGCTGCTGCAGGCAGGGGTCCGCGACTCCCGCCACCATGCATGTTTCGTTCCCTTCTTTTCACGTTCCGCTCGGCTTCACGCTCCTCCTTCTCTGCTTGGCGGCACTGGGGATTGCTGCACCAACCCCGACCACGGCCGTTGCGAGTGCCTGTGCCACATCGCTCGCAGGGCGCCATGGTGCTGCACGTCTACGGCCGAATCTGTGTAGCTAATCCTACTGTCCAACAGACTGATCTTGTAGCTGCAGGGGAAGGCGGTCGAACTGGCAAAAATAAGAAGGCTTCTGGGCACTGTGCGACGTGTACATCCCGGCATGCGAGCACGATGATCCGTCTGACCTTTTTTTACTCGCACTGCTGCTGTTGCCTTAGTGGTGAAACGAAACACAAGCGCCCGAGAAAGACAGAACAGATTCGAGTGTCATGGTCGGCAACCCATCGAATTAAATATGGACAGCTACTCTGTGGTCAATGATACAGATTCCTGAGGGAGCAGTGCCCCCATTTGCCACCTGGCGTCGAAATTTCTAACTGCATGATTTCACGCGTGTTTTTCCGGATGCAAAGAGCTCCAAGAGCTGGAAGTCCTGCGTGCAGGGTACTATCTTAATTGAGGAAGTGTTCCGCAGCTAGTCTTGGCTCGGCCGAAGCAACTACGTGGGAAGCCTGGCAGCACGGAAGTCCTGCCTCCTCCTCACTGTCCACCATGTCTGCCCATCTAGGCTTTGCCGTGGTGCTTTGGAGGAAGGCAAATGCAAACTTTGAAGCTGCGTTTGCCGACGCCCTCCTCCGCCCGTCCTGCCTGTAGCTCCCGCCGCTGTGCACGATGGCTCTCCTCTTCCGGCTGGGGGTCCACGTTTGCCGACGCCCTCCTCCTCCGCCCGTCCTGCCTGTAGCTCCCGCCGCTGTGCACGATGGCTCTCCTCTTCCGGCTGGGGGTCCACGTTTGCCGACGCCCTCCTCTGTCCGTGCTGCCTGCAGCTCCCGCCGTTGGTCACGATAGCTGCCTCGTAGCGGAACGGGTCCACGCCTGCCGGCTCCCTGGGCACCCCGCTGTTGCTGCGAGGCCTACTTCACCGCTTGGCGCTCCCCCGCCTCATCTTGCCGGCATTGCGGGTCGCTGCACCAGCCCTGTCCTCGGCCGCTGCGCGCGCCCACTCCGCAACGCTGACAGCGTGCCATGGTCGCGAAATGCGAAGCTAAAGATCTGTGCAACAAAAGCTGAGCCTCAACGCCTGCCATGAATCGAAAGCTTAATCACCGAGTTCAACAGGCAGTGGCAGGATTGCTGACTTCATGAGCTGTGCCACCATGGTCTCTGTCGCGCAAGTGGCAAATGCCTTCATCTTTTTTTCTTCTGCTGCTGTGGCTGCCAGCCGCGATGCTCCGTCACGGCCGGTGCACGGCATAGGTTGATAGAGTGAAACAAAAGACTCTTTTCTAGCTCTGCGCTGTCAGCATGTCCCACATGTCATGGGAAAGGACCACGGTGACCAGTTGCCCGTCTAACGCCGTGCACACTGCTTGGTTGCGGCTCCGCAGACGGCATTGGGCTGCAGCTGCTAGGGCAGCGGATGTAGCAAGCTCTTTCATTTCCGGGTTTGACATGCCGGTGATTCGTAGCAGCTCCCCGCCGGCCACCGTGGTGCACACTGCGTCAACAGCATTTTGCGGGACAGGCGTCAAGCTGCAGGTGACGACCAAGGGTGAGGGCACTTCACGGACGTAGACCTCGCCGGCGGGATAACCGATCCAAGCATCATGGTCCAGCTCTTCAGCTTCGAACACAGCAACCTGGGCATCTGCTGGATGCCATCGGACGAATCGGCACTGCAGCCTCTCCACGGGATCGGTGGAAAAAAAGAGCAGATGCCATCGAGGAGCTGCTTCAGTGGTAAAGGCCGCGCCGTCCGAGTCAATCAATGACCACGAGCCAGGACCGCCTTCCAAACACCGGCTCCACTCCAGACGGCGGCCGTCCATCTTGTGGGTGCTCTGAAGGAAAGGACATGCAAACTTTGAAGCTGCAAGATACTGCTGCGGAACACAGGATGCAATGCTCAAGTAGCATTTGCAAGACTGGAAGCTACATGCTTCGACCTCCACACCTAGAAATACTCGTGAACGATGCTCGGGCCGAGCGTGTTTTCACACCTGCGGCTGTTGCCTTCCTTGTGAAACATCCCCAGCTGTATTTCGGCTGAAATACGGTATGTCTCTACCTGGAACAAAGAGGGAGCTTGCCAAATGGATTTCCTTCATAAACTGGACGGGAATAAAGATTGCCAGGTGGTTCGCGGGCTCCCAAGCCGGTTTCCTTCATAAACTGGACGGTGGTGAGGATTGTCAAGTGATTCGCAAGCTGTCCAAGCCGATTTCCTTCGTAAAATGGACGAGGATACAGATTGTCAGGTGGTGGGCGGGCTTTTCAACTGGACTCCGGAGGTCCTCGCGTAGTTGTACCTTGGCATTGGAAGGGAATCAACGTAAACATAAAGCATATATGGCCTTGTCTAGTTGCTGTCAAGATGCGACCAAACCCGTACCTTGGCTGCGGACATGTACATGAAGTCTGATTGCAGCCAAATTGCATTCCAAGGTGGTATACCTTGGCTGTGACGTGATGAATCAATGCATGTGCGGGAAAGTATGATGGTACGATGAAGCGTGAAGGTCTTTGAAGGCACCCCTTACCAGTGATATAGGAGGCTCATCTTGCATCTGCAGGGGCTCTCATCGCGGATGTATCTTCCTTAGGTCTTGGCTGGCAGCTTGGTTTGGAGCGGGCCTGACGTACGACATGAAAGGGAAACTGCGAGCTTGCATGCGTGCAATTGCAGCTTAGTGGCCGTTTCTCATTGCCGTCCCTCTGGTAGTGCATTGGCAGCGGCACAAAAAGGGCGGGATGCCAAGCTGTACCTTGGCTTCGGCAGGGAAAGCGCAAGCATGGCACAAGCCTGACGCAAGCACCCCCAGATATTGACACTATTTTCCTTGCCTCGGATAAGAATGTGCCAGAAAGAATCACCAAGACCCGGGAGTACGATTTGTTACGGATAAGAGTGTGCCAGAAAGAGCCCCGTAGAGAAAATTCCCCACTAGACGAAGCAATTCAGCAAGAGATATCCACTCCTGAAGCCCCAATAAGCGAAACAATTCTGCCAGAGAATTTGGCTCCTAACGCCCCAATAAGCGAAACAATTCTGCAAGAGATTTTCCGTCTAACGCCCCAATAAGCGAAACAATTCTACAAGAGATATCCACTCCTGAAGACCCAATAAGCGAAGCAATTCTGCCAAAGAATTTGGTTCCTAACGCCCCAATAAGCGAAACAATTCTGCAAGAGGTTTTCCGTCTAACGCCCCAATAAGCGAAACAATTCTGCAAGAGGTTTTCCGTCTAACGCCCCAATAAGCGAAACAATTCTTCAAGAGGATTTCATTCCTGAAGCCCCAATAAGCGAAGCAATTCTGCCAGAGATTTTCCTGCCTAACGCCCCAATAAGCGAAACAATTCTGCAAGAGATTTTCCTTCCTAACGCCCCAATAAGCGAAACAATTCTACAAGAGATATCCGCTCCTGAAGCCTCAATAAGCGAAACAATTCTGCCAGAACCCCAATAAGCGAGACAATTCTGCAAGAGGTTTTCCGTCTAACGCCCCAATAAGCGAAACAATTCTACAAGAGGATTTCATTCCTGAAGCCCCAATAAGCGAAGCAATTCTGCCAGAGATTTTCCGTCTAACGCCCCAATAAGCGAAACAATTCTGCAAGAGATTTTCCTTCCTAACGCCCCAATAAGCGAAACAATTCTGCCCGCCTTGGTTGTACCTTAGCAGCGGCGCAAAAGGAAGCTACCTTGGTCGGTACATGTAAGCGCCATGCAAGCACGAGAGAAGCGCGAGCTTGACCGAGCGCACATGTTTAGTTGCAGCCGAGTTGCTTCCACTGTCGTACCTTGGCTAGGACATGAAGAATGAACGCATGCACGAGGGAGCATGCTTGGAAGTTGGAAGTATGAGCATGACGAACGATCACAAGTACGATGGAGCATGAACTGGGAGTGTGAAGATCCCTGAAGGCACCCCCCGGGCAGAGTCATGATCCGCTTCCGGGATAGCCTTGTTTTGGAATACCTTTCGCGTTTCCGTAGCTGTTTCTGTTCGGAATGAACCAGCTTCACCCGCACTGGATACCCGATTTTGGAGTGAATCGGGACACCGGTAGTAACACGCACCCGCAAGCGAGTACATGCGCTCCCTTTTGCAGGTTAAACGGAAAATCCTGGCATCTGGCTTTAAAGCGCCTGGCTCAGGAAGGTATCCTCGGCCTTTTAGGTATGTGGAGGCCGGTTCTCCAGTGATTGGCTGTGCTCCAGCAGTCGCTGTAGAGAGCCGCCCAACACTAGATTCCACAGGGATAGCTTAGAGGGTCCGCTCGGCTGCAAGCGTAGCGCCTAGAAACGCACTGTGTGTACGGCTTCGGTCCTGCGATTTTGGGGTTCGGTCTTCCCTTGCGAAGCCTCAATTGACACATGCTGTCAATATTCTGCGCCTTTTGGTCGTGTCTTTATGTGAGCTGCCGACTAAAGCCCCGAAATATTGACACTGCCTGTCAATCTTCCGTGCCTTCCAGCCGAAGAGCCCGCCCGGTGCGTCACACTCCCCGTGTGGCCGTGGTCCATACATTGACGCATGCTGTCAATATTCTGCGCCTTCTGGTCGTGTCCTTATGTGAGCTGCCGACTAAAGCCCCAAAATATTGACACTGCCTGTCAATCTTCCGTGCCTTCCAGCCGAAGAACCCGCCCGGTGCGTCACACTCCCCGTGTGGCCGTGGTCCGGACATTGACGCATGCTGTCAATATTCTGCGCCTTCTGGTCGTGTCGTTATGTGAGCTGCCGACTAAAGCCCCAAAATATTGACACTGCCTGTCAATCTTCTGTGCCTTCCAGCCGAAGAGCCCGCCCGGTGCGTCACCCTCTCCCGTGTGGCCGTGGTCCGGACATTGACAGTGTCAATCTGGCGCCGGTCCGGTGTCAATCCGCGGGGCGGCCAGTGACACTGTCAATCCCGAGAGCGGCAGTGTCAATCTGAAGGCGGCCCGTGTCAATCTGGCGCCGGTCCGGTGTCAATCCGCGGGGCGGCAGTGTCAATCTGGAGGGGGGGGGGGCGACAGGCAGTGTCAATCTGGCGCCGGTCCGGTGTCAATCCGCGGGGCGGCAGTGTCAATCCCCCCCCCCCCCGATTGACAGTGTCAATCTGCCCCGCCCGGTTAACTTGACACTTCCGGTCAATCTTCCGTGCTGCAGCCCCTTGATATTGACACTTCCTGTCAATCTTCCGTGCTTCCTAGCCGGAAAGCCCGCCCGGTGCGTCACACTCCCCATGGGGCTGTGGTCGACTAGAGCCCCAAGAGATTGACACCTCCTGTCAATCTTCTCGGCCTTGCAGCCGGCCAGAGCCTAAAGATTGACACTTGCTGTCAATCTTCGTGCCTTCAGGACGTGTCTTTGTGTGAGTGGCCGACTAGAGCCCCAAGATTGACACTGCCTGTCAATCTTCTGCGCCTGTCTTTGTGTGAGTGGCCCACTAAAGCCCTTAGATATTGACACTTCCGGTCAATCTTCCCTGCTACAGCCCCTTGATATTGACACTTCCTGTCAATGTTCCGTGCTTCCTAGCCGGAAAGCCCGCCCGGTGCGTCACACTCCCCATGGGGCTGTGGTCGACTAGAGCCCCAAGAGATTGACACCTCCTGTCAATCTTCTCGGCCTTGCAGCCGGCCAGAGCCTAAAGATTGACACTTGCTGTCACTCTTCGTGCCTTCAGGACGTGTCTTTGTGTGAGCGGCCGACTAGAGCCCCAAGATTGACACTGCCTGTCAATCTTCTGCGCCTGTCTTTGTGTGAGTGGCCGAGGCAATTCTGCCAGAGATTTTCCTGCCTAACGCCCCAATAAGCGAAACAATTCTGCAAGAGATTTTCCTTCCTAACGCCCCAATAAGCGAAACAATTCTACAAGAGATATCCGCTCCTGAAGCCTCAATAAGCGAAACAATTCTGCCAGAACCCCAATAAGCGAGACAATTCTGCAAGAGATTTTCCGTCTAACGCCCCAATAAGCGAAACAATTCTACAAGAGGATTTCATTCCTGAAGCCCCAATACGCGAAGCAATTCTGCCAGAGATTTTCCGTCTAACGCCCCAATAAGCGAAACAATTCTGCAAGAGGTTTTCCTTCCTAACGCCCCAATAAGCGAAACAATTCTGCCCGCCTTGGTTGTACCTTAGCAGCGGCGCAAAAGGAAGCTACCTTGGTCGGTACATGTAAGCGCCATGCAAGCACGAGAGAAGCGCGAGCTTGACCGAGCGCACATGTTTAGTTGCAGCCGAGTTGCTTCCACTGTCGTACCTTGGCTGGGACATGAAGAATGAACGCATGCACGAGGGAGCATGCTTGGAAGTTGGAAGTATGAGCATGACGAACGATCACAAGTACGATGGAGCATGAACTGGGAGTGTGAAGATCCCTGAAGGCACCCCCCGGGCAGAGTCATGATCCGCTTCCGGGATAGCCTTGTTTTAGAATACCTTTCGCGTTTCCGTAGCTGTTTCTGTTCGGAATGAACCAGCTTCACCCGCACTGGATACCCGATTTTGGAGTGAATCGGGACACCGGTAGTAACACGCACCCGCAAGCGAGTACATGCGTTCCCTTTTGCAGGTTAAACGGAAAATCCTGGCATCTGGCTTTAAAGCGCCTGGCTCAGGAAGGTATCCTCGGCCTTTTTAGGTATGTGGAGGCCGGTTCTCCAGTGATTGGCTGTGCTCCAGCAGTCGCTGTAGAGAGCCGCCCAACACTAGATTCCACAGGGATAGCTTAGAGGGTCCGCTCGGCTGCAAGCGGAGCGCCTAGAAACGCACTGTGTGTACGGCTTCGGTCCTGCGATTTTGGGGTTCGGTCCTCCCTTGCGAAGCCTAAATTGACACATGCTGTCAATATTCTGCGCCTTTTGGTCGTGTCTTTATGTGAGCTGCCGACTAAAGCCCCGAAATATTGACACTGCCTGTCAATCTTCCGTGCCTTCCAGCCGAAGAGCCCGCCCGGTGCGTCACACTCCCCGTGTGGCCGCGGTCCATACATTGACGCATGCTGTCAATATTCTGCGCCTTCTGGTCGTGTCCTTATGTGAGCTGCCGACTAAAGCCCCAAAATATTGACACTGCCTGTCAATCTTCCGTGCCTTCCAGCCGAAGAACCCTCCCGGTGCGTCACACTCCCCGTGTGGCCGTGGTCCGGACATTGACGCATGCTGTCAATATTCTGCGCCTTCTGGTCGTGTCTTTATGTGAGCTGCCGACTAAAGCCCCAAAATATTGACACTGCCTGTCAATCTTCCGTGCCTTCCAGCCGAAGAGCCCGCCCGGTGCGTCACACTCTCCCGTGTGGCCGTGGTCCGGACATTGACAGTGTCAATCTGGCGCCGGTCCGGTGTCAATCCGCGGGGCAGCCAGTGACACTGTCAATCCCGAGAGCGGCAGTGTCAATCTGAAGGCGGCCCGTGTCAATCTGGCGCCGGTCCGGTGTCAATCCGCGGGGCGGCAGTGTCAATCTGGAGGGGGGGGGGGCGGCAGGCAGTGTCAATCTGGCGCCGGTCCGGTGTCAATCCGCGGGGCGGCAGTGTCAATCTGGAGGGGGGGGGCGCCAGATTGACCAATCTGGCGCCGGTCCGGTGTCAATCCGCGGGGCGGCAGTGTCAATCTGGAGGGGGCGGGGGGGGATTGACACTGCCGCCCTCGGGATTGACAGTGTCAATGTGGCACCGGTCCGGTGTCAATCCGCGGGGCGGCAGTGTCAATCTGGAGGGGGGGGCGCCAGATTGACACGGGCCGCCTTCAGATTGACACTGCCTGCCGCCGGGGCGGATTGACACTGTCAATCGGGGAAGGGGGGGGGGATTGACACTGCCGCCCCGCGGATTGACACCCCCCCCGCTCCAGATTGACACTGCCGCCCCGCGGATTGACACTGGACCGCCTTCAGATTGACACTGCCTGCCGCCCCCCCCCGATTGACAGTGTCAATCTGCCCCGCCCGGTTAACTTGACACTTCCGGTCAATCTTCCGTGCTGCAGCCCCTTGATATTGACACTTCCTGTCAATCTTCCGTGCTTCCTAGCCGGAAAGCCCGCCCGGTGCGTCACACTCCCCATGGGGCTGTGGTCGACTAGAGCCCCAAGAGATTGACACCTCCTGTCAATCTTCTCGGCCTTGCAGCCGGCCAGAGCCTAAAGATTGACAGTTGCTGTCAATCTTCGTGCCTTCAGGACGTGTCTTTGTGTGAGCGGCCGACTAGAGCCCCAAGATTGACACTGCCTGTCAATCTTCTGCGCCTGTCTTTGTGTGAGTGGCCCACTAAAGCCCTTAGATATTGACACTTCCGGTCAATCTTCCCTGCTACAGCCCCTTGATATTGACACTTCCTGTCAATCTTCCGTGCTTCCTAGCCGGAAAGCCCGCCCGGTGCGTCACACTCCCCCTGGGGCTGTGGTCGACTAGAGCCCCAAGAGATTGACACCTCCTGTCAATCTTCTCGGCCTTGCAGCCGGCCAGAGCCTAAAGATTGACACTTGCTGTCAATCTTCGTGCCTTCAGGACGTGTCTTTGTGTGAGCGGCCGACTAGAGCCCCAAGATTGACACTGCCTGTCAATCTTCTGCGCCTGTCTTTGTGTGAGTGGCCGACTAAAGCCCCTAGATATTGACATTTTCGGTCAATCTTCCCTGCTAAAGCCCCTAGATATTGACACTTCCTGTCAATCTTCCTTGCTTCCTAGCCGGCAAGCCCACCCGGTGCGTCACACTCCCCGTGGGGCTGTCGTCTTTCTGGCCCACTCTTGGCCGTAACAAATCGTACTGCCGCCGGGTCTTGGTGGCTCTTTCTGGCCCACTCTTGGCCGTAACAAATCGTACTGCCGGTTCTTGGTGGCTCTTTCTGTCCCACTCTTGGCCGTAACAAATCGTACTGCCGGTTCTTGGTGGCTCTTTCTGTCCCACTCTTGTCCGTAACAAATCGTACTGCCGGGTCTTGGTGGCTCTTTCTGTCCCACTCTTGTCCGTAACAAATCGTACTGCCGGGTCTTGGTGTCTCTTTCTGGCCCACTCTTGGCCGTAACAAATCGTACTGCCGGGTCTTGGTGGCTCTTGTCTTGGCCCACTCTTCCGTAACAAATCGTACTGCCGGGTCCTTGGGTGGCTCTTTCTATTTCTGGCCCACTCTTGGCCTAACAAAGTCGTACTGCCGTTCTTGTGCTTCTTTCTGTCCCACCTTTGTCCGTAAATCTGGTGGCTCTTTCTTGGCCCTCTTGGCCGTCAACATCGTCTGCCGGGTCTTGGTGCTCTTTCTGGCCCACTCTTTGGCCGACAAATCGTACTGCCGGTCTTGGGTGGCTCTTTCTGGCCCACTCATTGGCCGTAACAAATCGTACTGCCGGGTCTTGGTGGCTCTTTCTGGGCCCCTCTTGGCCGCATCAAATCGTACTGCCGGATCTTGGTGGCTCATTCTGGCCCACTCTTGGCCGTAACAAGTCGTACTGCCGTACAATTTCTATTTATCCTGCTCTTGAGGGTTTAGGGTTTAGGGTTTAGGGTTTAGGGTTTGTCGATGCTCCGCGCACACCACCACGCGAGACGTGTGTTGTGGTGTGCGCCTAGGTTCAACGCTCTCGCCCTACCCGCCCACCCAGTCTATGACCTTTGTCGGGTTTAGGGTTTTTTTCAAGGTTTGTGGCTTGGTCTGGCGGTGGCCCAAAATCAGGGCAAGCAGTGCAGAGGCAGGGCGGGGCAGGGCAGGGCAGGGCAGGGCAGTGCAGGGCAGGGCAGGGGCAGGGCAGGGCAGAGCAGGCAGCTCAGGGCAGAGCACAGGCAGGGAAGGGAGGGTTTTTTGTCAAGGTTTGGGCGGTGGCCCAAAATCAGGGCAAGCAGCAGGCCAGGGCAGAGAAGGGCAGGGAAGGGTAGGGAAGGGCAGGCAGGGCAAGCAGGGTAGCCAGGCGGTCAAGACCAGGACCAGGCAGGGCCAGGGCCAGCAGGCAGGGCAGGCAGGGCAGGCCTAGGCCAGGCAGGCGCTGGGCCAGGAGCAAGACCAGGCCCAGGACCAGGACTAGGCGGGCCAGGCCCAGGGCCAGGGCAGGGAGAGGGACACCAACCTCCGAGGTTGGAGGTTTAGGGTCATATTGTTCTGATTGGCTAGCATGCCTGTCGCATGCGCCAGCACCTGAGCCGGTGCTGGGGCTCCTTCGCTGCGCCTGTCGCGCCAGCTCCGGAGCCAGCCTCACTGACGCTTCGGCACGCTCGCTGCTGCTATTCGCAGCGCCCGCAGCTCGCTTCAGTTTAGGGTTTAGGGTTTAGGGTTTAGGGTTTATAGAAATTGTTAAGGGTTTGGGTCCCAAAAACTTTTTGACCGAAAGTTTTGAACGAAACGTTTTGACCGAAAGTTTTGAACGAAACGTTTTGACCGAAAGTTTTTTTTTGCGAACCATGTTTCCCAATTTCTTGGGGGCTGCGAAATGTTTTGAACGAAACTTTGGAGCGAGACGTTTTGACCGTCTTGGGGCTGGGGCGGGGGCTGCGGCTGGAGGCTGGGGCTGGTCTTTCAAATTTGTTGGGGGCTGCGAAACGTTTCGAGCGAAACTTTTGAGCGAGACGTTTTGACCGTCCTGGGGCTGGTCCGTCTTGGGGCTGAGGCTGGGGCTGGTCTTTTGCGAACGCTTTTGGGGAATGGTATGGGTGGCCGGAACACTAGCGGAGTGCAAGAGTTGCAGATACGAGTCTCGTCGCCGCCAGGTTGAAGTGGGATAAACGAGTTCACGTGAAGACGTTTGTGTTTGGTGCAGCAGCGCATAGACAAGGTCTGCTCGGTTGCTACAGGTTTGAGACGAAGCTTGACTAGAGCGGAAAAGGGGTGGGAGGACGGCCACGAAATTGGAGGAGTGCAAAGGTTGCAAATGCGCGTATACATGAAGACGTTTGTGTTTGGTGTTGACGACAGATGCGAAGATGACTAGAGCGGAAAAGGGGTGGGAGGACGGCCACGAAATTGGAGGAGTGCAAAGGTTGCAGATGCGCGTATACATGAAGACGTTTGTGTTTGGTGTTGACGACAGATGCGAAGACAAGTTTTGCGAAATTGGCGCAGAAACTTTTGAGCGAGACGTTTTGACCGTCCTGGGGCTGGGGCTACGGGGGGGGGGGGCGGCCACGAAATTGGTTCAGTGCAAAAGTTGCAGATACCAGTAGCATCATTGTGAGTTTCAAGTCGCATAAACAAGTTCACGCGGCAACGTATGTACTCGGTGTCAACATCGAACGCGAATACTGCGAAACGTTTCGAACGAAACCTTTGTGCGAGACGTTTTGACTGCCCTGAGGTTGGGGCTACGCGGGGGGGGGCTGCTCCTGGCCTTTCGTGGCCTGCTCCTGGCCTTTCGTGGCCTGCTCCTGGTCTTTCGTGGCCTGCTCCTGGCCTTTCGTGGCCTGCTCCTGGCCTTTCGTGGCCTGCTCCTGGCCTTCGTGGCCTGCTCCTGGCCTTTCGTGGCCTGCTCCTGGCCTTTCGTGGCCTGCTCCTAGCTTTTCGTGGCCTGCTCCTGGCCTTTCGTGGCCTGCTCCTGGCCTTTCGTGGCCTGCTCCTGGCCTTTCGTGGCCTGCTCCTGGCCTTTCGGGGCCTGCTCCTGGCCTTTCGTGGCCTGCTCCTGGCCTTTCGTGGCCTGCTCCTGGCCTTTCGTGGCCTGCTCCTGGCCTTTCGTGGCCTGCTCCTAGCCTTTCGTGGCCTGCTCCTTGCCTTTCGTGGCCTGCTCCTGGCCTTTCGTGGCCTGCTCCTGGCCTTTCGTGGCCTGCTCCTGGCCTTTCGTGGCCTGCTCCTGGCCTTTCGTGGCCTGCTCCTGGCCTTTCGTGGCCTGCTCCTGGCCTTTCGTGGCCTGCTCCTGGCCTTTCGTGTGGCCTGCTCCTGGCCTTTCGTGTGGCCTGCTCCTGGCCTTTCGTGGCCTGCTCCTGGCCTTTCGTGGCCTGCTCCTGGCCTTTCGTGGCCTGCTCCTGGCCTTTCGTGGCCTGCTCCTGGCCTTTCGTGGCCTGCTCCTGGCCTTTCGTGGCCTGCTCCTGTCCTTTCGTGGCCTGCTCCTGTCCTTTCGTGGCCTGCTCCTGGCCTTTCGTGGCCTGCTCCTGGCCTTTCGTGGCCTGCTCCTGGCCTTTCGTGGCCTGCTCCTGGCCTTTCGTGGCCTGCTCCTGGCCTTTCGCGGCCTTCTCCTGGCCTTTCGTGGCCTGCTCCTGCCTTTCGTGGCCTGCTCCTGCCTTTTCGTGCTGCTCTTGCCTTTCGTGGCGCTTCCTAGCCTGTCGTGGCCTGCTCCTGGCCTTTCGTGCCCTGCTCCTGGCCTTTCGTGGCCTGCTCCTGGCCTTTCGTGGCCTGCTCCTGGCCTTTCGTGGCCTGCTCCTGGCCTTTCGTGGCCTGCTCCTGGCCTTTCGTGGCCTGCTCCTGGCCTTTCGTGGCCTGCTCCTGGCCTTTCGTGGCCTGCTCCTGTCCTTTCGTGGCCTGCTCCTGTCCTTTCGTGGCCTGCTCCTGGCCTTTCGTGGCCTGCTCCTGGCCTTTCGTGGCCTGCTCCTGGCCTTTCGTGGCCTGCTCCTGGCCTTTCGTGGCCTGCTCCTGGCCTTTCGTGGCCTGCTCCTGGCCTTTCGTGTCCTGCTCCTGGCCTTTCGTGGCCTGCTCCTGGCCTTTCGTGGCCTGCTCCTGGCCTTTCGTGGCCTGCTCCTGGCCTTTCGTGGCCTGCTCCTGGCCTTTCGTGGCCTGCTCCTGGCCTTTCGTGCCCTGCTCCTGGACTTTCGTGGCCTGCTCCTGGCCTTTCGTGGCCTGCTCCTGGCCTTTCGTGGCCTGCTCCTGGCCTTTCGTGGCCTGCTCCTAGCTTTTCGTGGCCTGCTCCTAGCCTTTCGTGGCCTGCTCCTGGCCTTTCGTGGCCTGCTCCTGGCCTTTCGTGGCCTGCTCCTGGCCTTTCGTGGCCTGCTCTTGTCCTTTCGTGGCCTGCTCCTGGCCTTTCGTGGCCTGCTCCTGGCCTTTCGTGGCCTGCTCCTGGCCTTTCGTGGCCTGCTCCTGGCCTT
>CAJNDT010004166.1:0-17783 GCA_905221615.1 Symbiodinium sp. CCMP2592
TAAGATTTAGGGCTTGGGGTTGTGCTATTTCTCCTACTACTACTATCACAACTACTGCTGCTACTACTACTCGTATAGGCTTTAGGGTTTGTAGTTTAGGTTTCTGCTTCTTCTTCTACTACTACTACTACTATCACTACTACTGCTGGTATTACTACTAGCATTGGGTTTAGGGTTGGGGTTTAGGGTTCTGCAACTTCTTGTACTACTACTAGCACTACGACTGCTGCTATTACTACTAGTATCGTCTCGCTGAACCTCTCCGAAACTCGCCGAAACTTGCCGAGACTATAGCCGAAACTCACGGAAACTCGCACTCCCCGAAACTGCTTGAGACTCACGGAAACTCGCTGAAACTCGCCGAAACTGATTAAACCCGCCGAAACTCGCAGAAACTTGCTGAAACTCGCTGAAAATCGCAGGAATCTCGCTGAAACTTGCAAACTCGCCGAAACTGCTTGAAACTCACGGAAACTCACCGAAACTCGCTGAAACCCGCCGAAGCTCATTGAAACTCGCTGAAAAACTCGCTGTAAACTCGCCGAAACTCGCTGAACCTCGCCGAAACTCGCTGAAATTCGCTGAAACCCGCTGAAACTCGCCGAAACTGGCTGAAAGCCGCTGAACCTCGTCGAAACTCGCTGAAACCACCAGTGCCACCAGTGCCACCAGCAGGCCCATTTAGGGTTTAGGGCCAAATTTCCTGGATTTTGGGGTGGGCGTTCTGGGTGACAAATTCTGTTCATAGAATAGCGATTTTATTAGGCCGGTGAGCCGATCTCGAGGTCCCCCCCATTCTGGGCCTCAACTACAAACGGAACTGGTGCCTGACCGCGGAAAACACAAAAAAACTCAAAAAAACTCGGGCCCACCAGCGCCACCAGTGCCACCAGCAGGCCCATTTAGGGTTTAGGGCCAAATTTCCTGGATTTTGGGGTGGGCGTTCTGGGTAACAAATTTTGTTCATAAAATAGCGTCTTTAATTAGGCCGGAGGGCCGATCTCGAGGTCCCCCCCTTCTGAGCCTAAACTACAAATGGAACTGGTGCCTGACCGCGGAAAACCAAAAAAAACTCAAAAAAACTCGGGCCCCCCAGTGCCACCAGTGCCACCAGCAGACCCATTTAGGGTTTAGGGCCAAATTTCCTGGATTTTGGGGTGGGCGTTCTGGGTGACAAATTCTGTTCATAAAATTGCGTTTTCATTAGGCCGGAGGGCCGATCTCGAGGTCCCCCTCATTCTGGGCTTAAACTACAAATGGAACTGGTGCCTGACCGCGGAAAACCAAAAAAAAACTCAAAAAAACTCGGGCCCACCAGTGCCACCAGTGCCACCAGCAGGCCCATTGAGGGTTTAGGGCCAAATTTCCTGGATTTTGGGGTGGGCATTCTGGGTGACAAATTCTGTTCATAATTTGGCTTTAAGTTTAGCAACCCCCCATTCAAGGTTCCTTAATAGAGTTTTTCCAAACCCTATGGTTTAGCAAACCCCCATTCAAGGTTTATTAAACCCTAATTTAGGGTTTAGCAAACCCTATGGTTTAGCAAACACCCATTCAGGGTTTATTAACTAATTTAGGGTTTAGCAAACCCTATGGTTTAGCAAACCCCCATTCAAGGTTTATTAAACCCTAATTCAGGGTTTAGCAAACCCTAGGGTTTAGCAAACACCCATTCAGGTTTTATTAACTAATTTAGGGTTTAGCAAACCCTAGGGTTTAGCAAACCCCCATTCAGGGTTTATCAATTCTTAATTTAAGGTTTAGCAAACCCTAGGGTTTATTTAGGGTTTAGCAACCCTAGAGTTTAGCAAACCCCCATTCAGGGTTTATTAAACCCTAATTTGGGGTTTAGCAAACCCCCATGCAAGGTTTATTAACAGGGTTTAGCAAACCCTAAGGGTTTAGCAACCCTAGAGTTTAGCAAACCCCCATTCAGGGTTTATTAAACCCTAATTTGGGGTTTAGCAAACCCCCATGCAAGGTTTATTAACAGGGTTTAGCAAACCCTAGGGTTTTGCAAACCCGCCGAAACTCATTGAACTCGCTAATACTCGCTTATTTCCATTCTTTCTAGCATTTCCCAAATTTTGCTGCTGGGCCAGGAAAATTCAAAAAAACCTGCAAATTCAAAAAAACTCAAAAAACCCCCCAGTTTAATATTCTCAAAAACGCACCCCGCACACGAAGCAAGCTCAATAAACCCTAAACCCTAAACCCTAAACCCTAAACCCTAAACCCTAAACCCTAAACCCTAAACCCTAAACCTTAAACCCTAAACATATTTACCTATGTATATTTAAACCCTAATGACCAAAATTTCGTTGATCAAAACTCGTGGCCAGTTGATCAAAACTCGTGGCCAGTTGATCAAACTCGTGGCCAGTTGATCAAAACTCGTGGCCAGTTGATGCCCCGCCGTGTTTAGCCCCAGCGGTTTAGGGCCCCCGCCGTGTTTAGCCGCTACGGTTTAGGGCCCCCGCCGTGTTTAGCCGCTACGGTTTAGGGTCCCCGCCGTGTTTAGGCCCTACCGTTTTAGCCGTGTTTAGGATTTTTGGCCAAAACTCGTGGCGGTTGATCAAAACTCGTGGCCAGTTGATCAAAACTCGTGGCCAGTTGATCAAAACTCGTGGCCAGTTGATCAAAACTCGTGGCCAGTTGGTGCCCCGCCGTGTTTAGCCCCAGCGGTTTAGGGCCCCCGCCGTGTTTAGCCGCTACGGTTTAGGGCCCCCGCCGTGTTTAGCCGCTACGGTTTAGGGTCCCCGCCGTGTTTAGGCCCTACGGTTTAGCCGTGTTTAGGATTTTTGTCCAAAACTCGTGGCGGTTGATCAAAACTCGTGGCCAGTTGATCAAAACTCGTGGCCAGTTGATCAAAACTCGTGGCCAGTTGATCAAAACTCGTGGCCAGTTGATGCCCCGCCGTGTTTAGCCCCAGCGGTTTAGGGCCGTGTTTAGCCGCTACGGTTTAGGGTCCCCGCCGTGTTTAGGCCCTACGGTTTAGGACTTTTGTCCAAAACTCGTGGCGGTTGATCAAAACTCGTGGCCAGTTGATCAAAACTCGTGGCCAGTTGATCAAAACTCGTGGCCAGTTGATCAAAACTCGTGACCAGTTGATGCCCCGCCGTGTTTAGCCCCAGCGGTTTAGGGCCCCCGCCGTGTTTAGCCGCTACGGTTTAGGGCCCCCGCCGTGTTTAGCCGCTACGGTTTAGGGTCCCCGCCGTGTTTAGGCCCTACGGTTTAGGGTCCCCGCCGTGTTTAGGCCCTACGGTTTAGGACTGTAGGGCCTAGGGTTTGAGTTCGAGGGTGGGGTGGGGATAAGCTTAGGGTGGCGTTAGAGCAGAGAGCCTAGTGTTGCGGTTTACGGCTTAAAGGGGCTGTAGGGCCTAGGGTTCGAGTTCGAGGGTGGGGTGGGGATAAGCTTAGGGTGGCGTTAGAGCAGAGAGCCTAGTGTTGCGGTTTAGGGCTTTGTAGGGGTAGCACCTTTGGCCAAATCCGAAATGCGGTCCTGAAGGGTTCAGGGAAACCCTTCAGATCCTGAAGGGTTTAGGACAACCCTTCAGGTCCTGAAGGGTTCAGGGAAACCCTTCAGATCCTGAAGGGTTTAGGACAACCCTTCAGGTCCTGAAGGGTTCAAGGAAACCCTTCAGATCTTGAAGGGCCATGCCCACAGACACAGGAGCCATTTACTTGATCAGCAACCTGGCCCACAGACACAGGAGCCATTTACTTGATCAGCAAACTGGCCCACAGACACAGGAGCCATTTACTTGATCAGCAAACTGGCCCACAGACACAGGAGCCATTTACTTGATCAGCAAACTGGCCCACAGACACAGGAGCCATTTGCTTGATCAGCAAACTGGCCCACAGACACAGGAGCCATTTGCTTGATCAGCAAACTGGCCCACAGACACAGGAGCCATTTACTTGATCAGCAAACTGGCCCACAGACACAGGAGCCATTTACTTGATCAGCAAACTGGCCCACAGACACAGGAGCCATTTACTTGATCAGCAAACTGGCCCACAGACACAGGAGCCATTTACTTGATCAGCAAACTGGCCCACAGACACAGGAGCCATTTACTTGATCAGCAAACTGGCCCACAGACACAGGAGCCATTTACTTGATCAGCAAACTGGCCCACAGACACAGGAGCCATTTACTTGATCAGCAAACTGGCCCACAGACACAGGAGCCATTTACTTGATCAGCAAACTGGCCCACAGACACAGGAGCCATTTACTTGATCAGCAAACTGGCCCACAGACACAGGAGCCATTTACTTGATCAGCAAACTGGCCCACAGACACAGGAGCCATTTACTTGATCAGCAAACTGGCCCACAGACACAGGAGCCATTTACTTGATCAGCAAACTGGCCCACAGACACAGGAGCCATTTACTTGATCAGCAAACTGGCCCACAGACACAGGAGCCATTTACTTGATCAGCAAACTGGCCCACAGACACAGGAGCCATTTACTTGATCAGCAAACTGGCCCACAGACACAGGAGCCATTTACTTGATCAGCAAACTGGCCCACAGACACAGGAGCCATTTACTTGATCAGCAAACTGGCCCACAGACACAGGAGCCATTTACTTGATCAGCAAACTGGCCCACAGACACAGGAGCCATTTACTTGATCAGCAAACTGGCCCACAGACACAGGAGCCATTTACTTGATCAGCAAACTGGCCCACAGACACAGGAGCCATTTACTTGATCAGCAAACTGGCCCACAGACACAGGAGCCATTTACTTGATCAGCAAACTGGCCCACAGACACAGGAGCCATTTACTTGATCAGCAAACTGGCCCACAGACACAGGAGCCATTTACTTGATCAGCAAACTGGCCCACAGACACAGGAGCCATTTACTTGATCAGCAAACTGGCCCACAGACACAGGAGCCATTTACTTGATCAGCAAACTGGCCCACAGACACAGGAGCCATTTACTTGATCAGCAAACTGGCCCACAGACACAGGAGCCATTTACTTGATCAGCAAACTGGCCCACAGACACAGGAGCCATTTACTTGATCAGCAAACTGGCCCACAGACACAGGAGCCATTTACTTGATCAGCAAACTGGCCCACAGACACAGGAGCCATTTACTTGATCAGCAAACTGGCCCACAGACACAGGAGCCATTTACTTGATCAGCAAACTGGCCCACAGACACAGGAGCCATTTACTTGATCAGCAAACTGGCCCACAGACACAGGAGCCATTTACTTGATCAGCAAACTGGCCCACAGACACAGGAGCCATTTACTTGATCAGCAAACTGGCCCACAGACACAGGAGCCATTTACTTGATCAGCAAACTGGCCCACAGACACAGGAGCCATTTACTTGATCAGCAAACTGGCCCACAGACACAGGAGCCATTTACTTGATCAGCAAACTGGCCCACAGACACAGGAGCCATTTACTTGATCAGCAAACTGGCCCACAGACACAGGAGCGTGAAGCCGTAACCCATGCAACTTGGATGCAATGCTCGGTAGCCCGATTTTGTTTAATGCATTAAGCTGGATTGCGAATCGACGATTGTCTGGTGTGTAGTTTCTGTTTGTTATATTCGGTCTGTCCTGCCAAGCTAAGCGTCCACATGTAGGTACACAAGCTGAGCGAATAGACGATGTCTGTTGGTGTAAGTTGCTGTCTGAAATATGAAACAGTTCTTGCAAACCTTGGGCTTATTACTGTATCAATCCTTCCAAGCAATAGCTAAATCGCTACCCCTGACCGCTACTACATGGATATCCAAAGCATGTCTGTTGTGTAGTTTCTGTTTGAAGTTTATGACAGGTCCTACCAGGCAATAACGTCGATGGTGAAGTCACTAGTGTGTTGATTTTCGCGAACGGTTGAAAATATGATAGATTCTTTCAGCCGTATATAAGTTAGTATTTAATAATTCTAGCCAAAAGAAATAAAACTGTTAATTCTGATGTGAGGGGATTCTCTGGGGCAAACTGGCCCACAGACACAGGAGCCATTTACTTGATCAGCAAACTGGCCCACAGACACAGGAGCCATTTACTTGATCAGCAAACTGGCCCACAGACACAGGAGCGGGAAGCCGTAACCCAGGCAACTTGGATGCAATGCTCGGGGTAGCCTATTTTGTTATTGCAGTAAGCTTGGATTGCGAATCGACGATGTCTGGTGTGTAGTTTCTGTTTGTTATATGCGGTATGGCCTGCCAAGCTTAGCGTCCACATGTAGGTACAGCTGAGCGAATAGACGATGTCTGTTGTGTAGTTGCTGTCTGAAATATGAAACATGTTCTGCAAAACCTTGGCTTGTACATGTAGCAATAACTTCCAAGCAATAGCTAAATCGCTACCCCTGACCGCTACTACATGGATATCCAAAGCATGTCTGTTGTGTAGTTTCTGTTTGAAGTTTATGACAGGTCCTACCAGGCAATAACGTCGATGGTGAAGTCACTAGTGTGTTGATTTTCGCGAACGGTTGAAAATATGATAGATGCTTTCAGCCGTATATAAGTTAGTATTTAATAATTCTAGCCAAAAGAAATAAAACTGTTAATTCTGATGTGAGGGGATTCTCTGGGCGGGTGGGGTTTCTTCTTAAAGATAGCTTGACTGGAAATAGCTTAACAAGAAATTTTCAAAGCCAGAGCTGCTGAACCCTAAACCCTAAACCCTAAACCCTAAACCCTCTCTCTCAAATGAGTATTTAAATGTTGAGCCATTTTTTCGAACGGGATTCTATACTCTAAATCTCGTATTAGTATTGGTATTTGTAGATTTGGTTCAATTTACTTAAACTCGATTGCATTTTGGTGGTGGTGGTGGCGGAATACTTAATTCAATTTACTTAAACTCGATTGCAACAACTTGTGTAAGCGGCTATGCATATCCAAGGATATGATTTTAAGTGTATTTGCTTCAATTTGAGCAGAATGTAATGGAATACCACGCACGGTGTAATACGCAAGCTCAATTTATGGGGACTTGAGGGTTTAGGGTTTAGGGTTTAGGGTTTAGGGTTTAGGGTCAAGGGTTTAGGGTTTAGGGTTCAGGGTTTAGGGTTTAGGGTTTGGGGTTTAGGGTTTAAGGTTTCGGGTGTGTTGCTTGGGTCATTTCAATTTACTTAAACCGTTCAGTTGCACTTAGAAAAAACTTGTCAATTTACTTAAACTGCCCTGTGGTCGACCGTTGCTTTCCTTAAATCCTGCCTTCCTTTTGCTCTTAAAACCACAATCTGCGCTGGCGCATCTTCGGCTTCTGGCCGTCTAAATTTAGGGTTTAGGGTTTAGGGTTTAGGGTTTAGTTTAGGGTTTAGGGTTTAGGGTTTAGGGTTTAGGGGCTTAGGGTTTAGGGTTTATAGAAGGTGTGTAGGGTTTGGGTCCGGAGTTTTGGCGGGTTTCGAGTGGGTTTCGAGCGGGTTTCGAGCGGGTTTTGTCAGGGTTTTTGCTTTTGCTGTTTTGTGCAGGTGGCTTTGTTTTCTGCTGCCTCGAGCCCTGCCCTGCCCCTGCTGTGCCCTGCTGTGCCCACCAAGGTTTAGGTTCGAGATTCCTTTCTGGGAAAGTCGAGGGTTCGAGATTCCTTTCTGTGAAGATCGGAGGTTCGAGATTCCTTTCGAGGAAGGTCGGAGGTTCGAGATTCCTTTCTGGGAAGGTCGGGGGTTCGAGATTCCATTCCGGGAAGGTCGGGTGTTCGAGAGTCCTTTCTGGAAAGGTCGGAGATTCGAGATTCCTAAATTTGCAATGAAAATACATTTTTCACAACATGCTTATTGCTATTGTCACGACCCTGCCATCCGAACCGTCCAACACACACCTTCTATTTATCATTTGCTTGAGGGTTTAGGGTTTAGGGTTCAGGGTTTAGGGTTTAGGGTTAAGGGTTTAGGGTTTAGGGTTTAGGGTTTAGGGTTTAGGGTTAAGTTTAGGGGTTAGGGTTTAGGGTTAAGGGTTTAGGGTTTAGGGTTTAGGGTTTCGCCCTTTTTCATGGAAGTTGTTTGGTTTCCGGGGACGGGTGAGCCGTCAGTGCTTGTGCGAATCTTGCGGCGGGCGGCGTGCTTGCAGCGAAGGCTGCTCTTCGGCCGGCTTATGGCGGCCCGGTTCTTTCTTCCCACCCCGCGCCGTTCATGAGGCGGCGCAACCACCCAACCCTACTCCTTTTAGGGTTTAGGGCCTGAACTTATTTCTGTTTGTATGCATCTTTCAAAAAGGATTCTCTTATATTTCCGAAATTGAGTGGGCATAGAACATTTCCAAAGCCCCTCCGATTATCAGGAATTTCCGGCTTCCAAGGCCCGAAATGGTGGAAATCCCACAAAAGCATCAAAACCATCGATTTTTCAGTACCCGCTCCCTTTCCGGAGATCATTTCCAAGGCCCCTCGGATTTCTTGAATTTCAAGCTTCCAAAGCCGCCGAAAAGGGTGGACACCCACAAAAGCACCAAAATCATAGATTTTGCAGTACCCGCTCCTTTTCTGGAGCCCAATTTCCAAGGCCCCTCGGATTTTCTTGGGTTTCCGACTGCCAAGGCGCGAAATGGGGGAAACTCCACAAAAGCACCAAAATCGCCGATTTTGCAATACCTGCTCCTTTTCCGGGTGCCATTTCCAAAGCCCCTTCGGATTTTCAGGGATTTCCTGCTTCCAAGGCCCGAAATGTGGGAAACCCCACAGAAGCACCAAAAACGTCGATTTTGCAATACCCGCTCCTTTTCTGGAGGCCATTTCCAAGGCCCCTCGGGTATTCAGGTATTTCCGGCTTTCAAGGCTGCCGAAATGGGGGAAACTCCACAAAAGCACCAAAATCATTCATTTTGCAATACCCGCTCCTTTTCCGGAGGCCATTTGCAAGTCCCCCAGCATTTTCAGGATGTCCGGCTTCCAAGCCCGCGGAAAAGGTGAAACTCCACAAACGCACCAAAATCGTCGATTTTGCAGTACCCGCTCCTTTTCCCGAGGCCATTTCCAAGGCCCCTCGGATTTTCAGTGATTTCCGGCTCGCAAGGCCGCGGAAATAGGGGACCCCCACAAACGCACCAAAATCGTCGATTTTGCAGTACCCGCTCCTTTTCCGGAGGCCATTTCCCAGGCGCCTTGGATTTTCAAGGATTTCCGGCTTCCAAGGCACCAAAATGGGGGAAACCCCACAAAAGCACCAAAATCGTCGATTTTGCAGTACGTGCTCCTTTCCCGAAGGCCATTTCCAAGGCGCCTCGGATTTTCAGTGATTTCCGGTTTCCAAGGCCCGAAATGGGGGGAACCCCAAGAAAGCACGAAAATCGTCGATTTTGCAGTACTCTCTCATTTTCCGGAGGCCATTTCCAAGGCCCCTAGGCTTTTCATGGATTTCCCAAGGCTGCCGAAATGGGGGGAACCCCACAAAAGCACCAAAATCGTCGATTTTGCAGTACGTACTCCTTTTCCGGAAGCTATTTCCAAGGCCCCTCGGATTTTCAAGGATCTCCTGCTTCCAAGGCTGCCGAAATGGGGGAAACACCACAAAAGCACCAAAATCGTCGATTTTGCAATATGTGCTCCTTTTCCGGTGGCCATTTCCAAGGCCCTTCGGATTTTCAGGGATTTCCGGCTTCCAAGGCCGCCGAAAAGGGTGAAACTCCACAAAAAGCACCAAAATCGTCGATTTTGCAGTACCCGCTCCTTTTCCGGAGACCATTTCCAAGGCCCCTCGGATTTTCAAGGATTTACGGCTTCCAAGGCTGCCGAAATGGTGGAAACAGCACAAAAGCACCAAAATCGTCGATTTTGCAATACGTGCTCCTTTTTCGGAAGCCATTTCCAAGGCCCCTCGAATTTTCAGGGATTTCCGGCTTCCAAAGCCCGAAATGGGAGAAACACCACAAAAGCACCAAAATCGTGGATTTTGCAGTACTCACTCCTTTCCCGGAGGCCAGTTCCAAGGCCCCTCAGATTTTCATGGATTTCCGGCTTGCAAGGCCGCGGAAATAGGGGAACCCCACAAAAGCACCAAAATCGTCGATTTTGCAGTACCCGCTCCTTTTCCGGGAGCATTTCCCAGGCGCCTTGGATTTTCAAGGATTTCCGGCTTCCAAGGCTGCCGAAATGGAGGAAACCCCACAAAAGTACAAAATCGTCGATTTTGCAATACGTGCTCCTTTTCCGGAAGCCATTTCCAAGGCGCCTCGAATTTTCACAGATTTTCGGCTTCCAAAGCCCGAAATGGAAGAAACCCCACAAAAGCACCAAAATCGTCGATTTTGCAGTGCCCGCTCCTTTTCCCGAGGCCATTTCCAAGGCCCCTCGGATTTTCACGGATTTCCCAAGGCTGCCGAAATGGGGGGAACCCCACAAAAACACCAAAATCGTCGATTTTGCAGTACGTGCTCCTTTTCCGGAAGCTATTTCCAAGGCCCCTCGGATTTTCAAGGATTTCCTGCTTCCAAGGCTGCCGAAATGGGGGAAACACCACAAAAGCACCAAAATCGTCGATTTTGCAATATGTGCTCCTTTTCCGGTGGCCATTTCCAAGGCCCTTCGGATTTTCAGGGATTTCCGGCTTCCAAGGCCGCCGAAAAGGGGGAAACTCCACAAAAAAGCATCAACATCGTCGATTTTGCAGTACCCGCTCCTTTTCCGGAGGCCATTTCCAAGGCCCCTCGGATTTTCAAGGATTTACGGCTTCCAAGGCTGCCGAAATGGGAGAAAACGTCACAAAAGCACCAAAATCGTCGATTTTGCAGTATCCCTTCCTTTCCGGAGCCCATTTCCAAGGCCCTTGGGATTTTGAGGGAATTTCCGGAATAGGAAGAAAACACCACAAGAACTCCAAAATCGTCGATTTTGCAGCACCCCTTCCTTTTCCGGACACCTTTTCCAAGGCCCCTTGGATTTTTAGAGAATTTCCGTTTGCCAAAGCCCGAAATGGAGAAACACCACAAAAGCACCAAAATCGTTGATTTTGCAGTACCGCTTCCTTTTCCGGAAACCATTTCCAAGGATCCGTGGGATTTTTAAAGAATTTCCGACTTCCAAGGCCCGAAATGTGGAAAACCTCACAAAAGCACCAAAATCGTCGATTTTGCAGTATCCCTTCCTTTTCCGGAGCCCATTTCCAAGGTCCCTTGGGATTTTGAGGGAATTTCTGACTTCCAAGACCCGAAATAAGAGGAAAACACCACAAAAGCTCCAAAATCGTTGATTTTGCAGCACCCCTTTCCTTCCGGAGACCTTTTCCAAAGTCCCTTGGGATTTTTAGAGAACTTGCGGCTGCCAAAGCCCGAAATGGGGAAAACACCACAAAAGCACCGAAATCGTCGATTTTGCAGCAACGCTTCCTTTCTCGGAGGCCATTTCAAAGGCCCCGTGGGATTTTTAGTGAATTTCCGGCTTCCAAGGCCGGAAATGGTGAAAACCCCACAAAAGCACCAAAATCGTCGATTTTGCAGTACCCGTTCCTTTTCCGGAGCCCATTTCCAAGGTCCCTTGGGATTTTGAGGGAATTTCCGGCTTCCAAAGAAACCATTTCCAAGACCTCTTGGGATAATGAGGAGATTTCCGGTTTCCAAGGCCCGAAATAGGAGAAAAGCCCACAAAAGCACCAGATTCATCGATTTTGCAGTACGCCTCCCTTTTCCGGAAGCCATTTCCAAGGTCCCCTGCGATTTTGAGGGAATGTCTGGCTTCCAAGGGCCGAAATAGAGGGAAAACCACACAAAAGCAGCAAAATCATCGATTTTGCAGTACCCCTTCCTTTTCCGGAAACCATTCCCAAGGCCCCTTGAGATTTTCAATGCAATTTCCGGCTTCCAAGGCCCGAAATAGGCAGAAAACCTCACAAAAGCACCAAAATCATGGATTTTGCAGTACCCCTTCCTTTTCCGGAGACCATTTCCAAGCTCCCCGGTGATTTTCAGTGTATTTCCGGTTTCCAACGCCACCGGAAGGGAGGAAACCTTTCACAAAAGCATCAAAAGCGTCGAGTTTGCAATCCAATCTCCTTTTCCGGAAACCACGTTCAAGGCCCCTTAGGATTTTTAAAGAATTCCCGACTTCCAAGGCCCGAAATAGAGAAAACCACACAAAAGCATCCAAAATCTTCATTTTTGACAGTCATTTCAGACTCGAAACGATTCTGGGCTTGCTGACCGGGGGGGGGGGGGGGGGGGGGGGGGGGGGGGGGGGGGGGGGGGGGGGGGGGGGGGGGGGGGGGGGGGGGAGCGGAGCTGTTTAGAGTCCCACATGGGATCAATCGTTTTGGTAAAAATTGAAAATTGGGCGGGGTTAGGGGCTTAGGGGCTTATTCCCTGAACTCCCTGAAAGACCCTCAAGCAAACATGTTCGAAGCGCTTGTTCACGATGTCCCGCCGTGGCAGTCACTGGATTGGCTGTTTTCCAGTCAGCCTCCACTTGCTCGGTGATCGGGGCCGGAATGATGGCGCTCCCGAAGTCGGACACACCGAAAGTGTCGATTTCAGGCGTTGATCGGAGCTTCTGCAGGAGATGCGTTACACCTGCGCTCGCGATCTGCCTCGTAGCAATTGCTGGCGAGAAAGTTCCGTTCGCCAGTACGGCTGGGCCGTAGAGCTTGCGATCCTGTGCAAGTACAGTCGACAGACTGGTGATGCTTAGAGTCTAGCGACTCATTTACGGAAAAACGCATTGTGTGTACACGCGGGGTCGGTTTTTGGAGGCTCGGCTGTGGTTCAGTCTCAGTAGTATTAATATTGTAATAGTAGTAATAGTAATAATAGTAGTAATAGTAATAATAGTAGTAATAGTAGTAATAGTAGTAATAGTAGTAATAGTAGTAATAGTAGTAATAATAGTAATAGCAGTAATAGTAGTAATAATAGTAATAGTAATAATAGTAATAGTAGTAATAGTAGTATGACTAGTAATAGTAGTAATAGTGCTACGAGCTCTTACACGCACGCGCTGTCACACTCCATGTCTGCTTTTTTGGGGCCTCTTTCCGGCCTCGTCGCGAGCTCTTCCGGGCCTCTTGCTGGCCTCTTCCTGGCCTCCTTTGGGCTTCTTCTGGCGCGCGTGTGCGTCACACTCCTTGCTGGTCTCTTTCCGGCCTTGGGAAGACCCTCTATTGTGCCTTTTCACAAGGCCTCCGGGTCCCTGGCTCTCTGCCCCCTCGTTTTTCTGCCTTCCTGGCAGCATGGCTCTCTAGCTCTCTGGACCCCTGGCCCTGCCTCCCTGGCTGCCTGGCTGCCTGGCTCCCTTTTTCCCTTGGTTCCTGGCTGCTCCCTTTCCGAAGCCACTTCCAAACTCTCCGGGGCTTTTCAAGGTATTTCCAGCTGCCAAGGCCGCCGAAAGGGACGGAAACTCCACAAAAGCACCAAAATCGTCGATTTTGCAGTCCCCGCTCCTCTTCCGGCGGCCATGTCCAAGCCCCCTTGGGATTTTTAAGAACTTTCCGGCTTCCAAGGCCCGAAATAAAGGAAACCCCACAAAAGCGCCAAAATCGTCGTTCCGGAGACCATTTCCAAGGCCCCTTGTGATTTTTAGTGACTTTCCGGCTTCCAAGGCCCCAAATGTGGAAAACCACACAAAAGCACCAAAATCGTCGATTTTGCAGTACGTGCTCCTTTTCCGGAGGCCATTTCCAAGGCGGCTCGGATTTTCAGTGCTTTCCGGTTTCCAAGGCCCGAAATGGGGGAAACCCCACGAAAGCACGAAAATCGTCGATTTTGCAGTACTCTCTCCTTTTCCGGAGTCCATTTCCAAGGCCCCTCGGATTTTCACGGATTTCCCAAGGCTGCCGAAATGGGGGGAACCCCACAAAAGCACCAAAATCGTCGATTTTGCAGTACGTGCTCCTTTTCCGGAAGCTATTTCCAAGGCCCCTCGGATTTTCAAGGATTTCCTGCTTCCAAAGCTGCCGAAATGGGGGAAACACCACAAAAGCACCAAAATCGTCGATTTTGCAATATGTGCTCCTTTTCCGGTGGCCATTTCCAAGGCCCTTCAAATTTTCAGGGATTTCCGGCTTCCAAGGCCGCCAAAAAGGGGCAACTCCACAAAAGCACCAAAATCGTCGATTTTGCAGTGCCCGCTCCTTTTCCGGGGACCATTTCCAAGGCCCCTCGGATTTTTAAAGATTTACGGCTTCCAAGGCTGTCGAAATGGTGGAAACACCACAAAAGCACCAAAATCGTCGATTTTGCAATACGTACTCCTTTTCCGGAAGCCATTTCCAAGGCCCCTCGAATTTTCAGGGATTTCCGGCTTTAAAAGCCCGAAATGGCAGAAACACCACAAAAGCACCAAAATCGTGGGTTTTGCAGTACTCACTCCTTTTCCGGAGGCCAGTTCCAAAGCCCCTCAGATTTTCACGGATTTCCGTCTTGCAAGGCCGCGGAAATAGGGAAACCCCACAAAAGCACCAAAATCGTCGATTTTGCAGTACCCGCTCCTTTTCCAGGGCCATTTCCCAGGCGCCTTGGATTTTCAAGGATTTCCGGCTTCCAAGGCTGTCGAAATGGCGGAAGCCCCACAAAAGCACCAAAATCGTCGATTTTGCAATACGTGCTCCTTTTCCGGAAGCAATTTCCAAGGCGCCTCGAATTTTCAGAGATTTCCGGCTTCCAAAGCCCGAAATGGAAGAAACCCCACAAAAGCACCAAAATCGTCGATTTTGCAGTACCCGCTCCTTTCCCCGAGGCCATTTCCAAGGCCCCTCGGATTTTCACGGATTTCCCAAGGCTGCCGAAATGGGGGGAACCCCACAAAAGCACCAAAATCGTCGATTTTGCAGCACGTGCTCCTTTTCCGGAAGCTATTTCCAAGGCCCCTCGGATTTTCAAGGATTTCCTGCTTCCAAGGCTGCCGAAATGGGACACTACAAAACCACCAAAATCGTCAATTTTGCAATATGTGCTCCTTTTCCGGTGGCCATTTCCAAGGCCCTTCTGATTTTCAGGGATTTCCGGCTTCCAAGGCCGCCGAAAAGGGTGAAACTCCACAAAAAGCACCAAAATCGTCGATTTTGCAGTACCCGCTCCTTTTCCGGAGGCCATTTCCAAGGCCCCTCGGATTTTCAAGGATTTACGGCTTCCAAGGCTGCCGAAATGGGGGAAACCCCACAAAAACACCAAAATCGCCGATTTTGCAATACGTGCTCCTTTTCCGGAAGCCATTTCCAAGGCCCCTCGAATTTTCAGTGATTTCCGGCTTTCAAAGCCCGAAATGGAAGAAACACCACAAAAGAACCAAAATCGTGGATTTTGCAGTACTCACTCCTTTTCCGGAAGCCAGTTCCAAGGCCCCTCGGATTTTCACGGATTTCCGGCTTTTAAGGGTGCCGAAATGGGGGAACACCACAAAAATACAAAAATCGTCGATTTTGCAGTACGTGCTCCTTTTCCGGAAGCTATTTCCAAGGCCCCTCGGATTTTCAAGGATTTCCGGCTTCCAAGGCTGCCGAAATGGGGAAAGCCCCACAAAAGCAACCAAAATCGTCGATTTTGCAATACGTGCTCCTTTTCCGGAAGCCATTTCCAAGGCGCCTCGAATTTTCTGAGATTTCCTGCTTCCAATGCCCGAAATGGGAGAAACCCCACAAAAGCATCAAAATAGTCGATTTTGCAGTACCCGCTCCTTTTCCCGAGGCCATTTCCAAGGCCCCTCGGATTTTCAGGGCTTTCCGGCTTGCAAGGCCGCCGAAATGAGGGGAACCCCACAAAAGCACCAAAATCGTAGATTTTGCAGTGCCCGCTCCTTTTCCGGAAGCTATTTCCAAGGCCCCTCGGATTTTCAAGGATTTCCTGCTTCCAAGGCTGCCGAAATGGGGGAAACACCGCCAAAAGCACCAAAATCGCCGATTTTGCAATATGTGCTCCTTTTCCGGGGGGCATTTCCAAGGCCCTTCGGATTTTCAGGGATTTCCGGCTTCCAAGGCCGCCGAAAAGGGTGAAACTCCACAAAAGCACCAAAATCGTCGATTTTGCAGTACCCACTCCTTTTCCGGAGGCCATTTCCAAGGCCCCTTGGAATTTTGGGCGAATTTCCGACTTCCAAGGCCCGAAATAAGGAAAACGTCACACAAACACCAAAATCGTCGATTTTGCAGTCCCCGCTCCTTTTCCGGAGCCCATTTCCAGGACCGCTTGGGAGTTTGAGAGAATTTCCGGCTGCCAAGGCCCGAAATGGGGAAAGCCCACAAAACCACCAAAATCATCGATTTTGCAGTCCCGACTCCTCTTCCGGAGGCAATTTCCAAGGTCCCTTGAGATTTTGAGAAAATTTTCGACTTCCAAGGCCCGAAAAAGAAAAAACCACACAAAAGCATCAAAATCGTTGATTTTGCAGTCCCCGCTCCTTCTCCGGAGGCTATTTCCAAGGCCCCTTGGGCCCGAAGTGGGGAAAACCCCACAAAAGCGCCAAAATCCTCGATTTTGCAGTCCTCCAAAGCCCCTTGGTATTTTGAGAAAATTTCCCGCTTCCAAGTACCGAAATAGATAAAACCCCACGAAAACACCAAAATCGTCGATTTTGCAGTCCCCGCTCCTTCTCCGGAAGCCATTTCCACGGCCCCTTGAACCCGAAATGAAGAAAACCCCACAAAAGCACCAAAATCGTCGATTTTGCAGTTCCCGCTCCTTTCCCGGAGACCATTTCCAAGTCCCCTTGGGATTTTGGGGGAATTTCCGGCTTCCAAGGCGGCCGGAAGCGAGGGAAACCCGACAAAAGCCGGGGGGGGGAGGGGAGGGAGCGAGGGGGGCAGGCTGTTTAATGCCCGAATAGGGTCAATGGTTTTGGTAAAAAATGAAAATCGGGCGGGGTTAGGGGCTTAGGGGCTTATTCCCTGAACTCCCTGAAAGACCCTCAGGCAAACATGTTCGAAGAGCTTGTTCACGATGTCCCGCCGAGGTTTCCGCGCTTCTCTCGGCCTCCGTGATAGGCGCTTCGGCGCCATTTTTCCGTCTCTGAGCATCGGCCAGCTTGTAGTTGCAGCTCTCGCGGTGCTGCCTGGCCTGCTCCACATTGTTCTGGCATCTGCGCAGTGCATTCGCCGCAGAGTCACGCTTCGACGTCAAGTTTGACTGTCGAGGTAGCGATCCTGTGCAAGTACAGTCGACAGACTGGTAATGCTGAGAGTCTAGCGACCCATTTACGGAAAAGCGCATTGTGTGTACGCGCGCGGTCGGTTTTTGGAGGCTCGGCTATGGCCCCGTCTCAGTAGTAATAATATAGTAATAGTAGTGATAGTAATAATAATAGTAATAGTAGTAATAGTAGTAATAGTAGTAATAGTAGTAATAGTAGTAATAGTAGTAATAGTAGTAATAATAGTAATAGTAGTAATAGTAGTAATAATAGTAGTAATAGTAGTATGACTAGTAATAGTAGTAATATACGAGCTCTTACACGCACGCGCTGTCACACTCCCTGTCTGCCTTTTTGGGGCCTCTTCCCGGCCTCGTCGCGAGCTCTTCCGGGCCTCTTGCTGGCCTCTTCCCTGTCTCTTTTGGACTGCTTCTGCCACGCCCGTGCGTCACACTCTTTGCTGGACTCTTTCCGACCTTGGGAACACCCTCTTTTGGGCCTTTTCACAAGGCCTCCGGGTCTTTGTCTCTCTGCCCCCCCCCCCCATTTCTCTGTCTTCCTGGCAGCCTGGCTCCCTAGCTCTCTGGACCTCTGCCCCTGCCTCCCTGCCTGCCTGGCTGCCTGGCTCCCTTTTTCCCTTGGTTCCTGTCTGCTCCTTTTCCGGAGACCATTTCCAAACTTGCCCGGGATTTTCAAGGTATTTCCATCTGCCAAGGCCGCCGAAAGGAAGGGAAACTA
>CAJNDT010004167.1:0-17777 GCA_905221615.1 Symbiodinium sp. CCMP2592
TTTAGGGTTTAGGGTTTAGGGTTTAGGGTTTAGGGTCCGCCAGCGCAGCTGGCGCCCTAGGCAACCCTCATGGTTTAAACAAGGGCTCCGGCCCTTAGCTTTAAAGCCTTCGTTGCCGCAAATCTTGCCGGCTTCCGCTCGGGTGGACGGACGGACAGACGGACGGATGGACGCACATGCGGACGCACCGACGGACGGGTGTCGGGACAGTGCGGGACGGGACGGACGCGACGGACCCGAACGGCACGGACCGGGCGTGGCCGGACGGATGGATGTGGATGCGCGGACGGAGACGGACGGAGGACCGCGATAAGAAAACAAAAACGACAATTCCAGAAACAGATTTGTTTTTGTGATTTCGTTCAATTACAAGGCAAACGCGATACCCAAATCACCAAAAGCCCAAAGTCGAGACCGCAAACGCCAAATTGAAAGCCGCCAAACGCTTGATTGAATGCGTGGACAGACGGATGGATGAACGGACAATCACAGGAACGGCCGGAAGGGACGGACGTACGGACACACACGGACAGACGGACGCGGACGGACGGACACGGGCGGACGGACAGGGACGGACGGACATGGGCGGACGGACGGACGGACGGACAGGGACAGACGGAGGACGCGGACGGACGGACGAGGACGGACGAGGACGGGCGGACGGACAAGGACGGAACGGAACGGAGGGAAGGGAGCGAACGGAGGGGACGGGGAGGGGGACGGAAGGGGACGGACGGACGGACGGAAGGGGACGGACGGACAGAAGGGACGGGGACGGACGGACAGACGGACGGGGAAGGATTCACGGGCGGGGACGGATGGACGGGGACGGACGCACGGACGGACGGATGGACGGGGACCGACGGACGTACGGACGGACGGGACGGACGGAAGGACGGAAGGATAGACGGACGGACGGGGTTTAGAATCTCAAAAACGACAGTTGCCGAACCAAATTTGTTTCGGCGACGCGTGAAAACACAGAAATGAAGATTTAAAAATCGATTTTGCTTTGGCGGGGGCGTGAGTGTTCGCGAGCGCGTGATGAGAAAGAGCGAGTGAACATGAGAGAATGAGAATCAGCGAGTGAGAAGGAGTGAAGAAGAATGGTTGAATGAAAGTGAGTGAGTGAGACAAACGCTTACAAAACCTAAAACCCAAGTTGAGGAATGGTAAAAAGTAGCAGGGACTTTGCTTTGTTTACAAGACAAGTTTTCTTATCAAATAGTTGGTTAATAGTTGTTCTTTTTGTTTGTGTTTCGGTAGTAGAAGTATGAATTTTAGAGTAGCTGTCGTCCAAACGGGGCTACTTGCAAGACTACATAGGTTTAAAAGTTCGAGTATATTCCAAACATAGAACAATTGATATCATTCCAATGATCTGTTCAATAAAGTGATAAGGATGCTACGACAGAGAGTTTAGTTTCCGCCGAGGCCGGGGGCGGAAGCCACCGGCCGAGGCGGAATGGTGCAACACTACACAGGGTTGAAAGTTTAAGTACACATGTAATAACTTTCAAACATGCACCCTATGCGATGAAGTTTATAATTTTATATGTCATATATTGATAACATTAATATTTGTATCTCTACTTCTGTCTATATGTATATGTGCATAGCTGTATATACATATGTATGAATATAAGCCAAAATCATAGATAAATTATCTAGATTAGTATATGTTTATGGCTGCATGTATATCGTAGTTTATTTTTAGAGTACACGTAACTGTATGTATATGTAGTTGTACCAATGCTCAAAGTTGTGGATGATCTAGACCCATAAATATGTTTCTATTTGTCTCTGTATACAAACAGCTGCCTACATATATATATATATATATATGAATATCTGTATATCTGTATATCTATGTATGTATCTACATGTCTTGATTTTTTTGTATCTGTGCATGTTCTCTCTGGCTATAGATTCATATGTGAACTTTTCATGTATATATATATGCGAATATATATATATATATATATGTATGTATGTAGATAAGCCCGTATGTCTGTATAAAACCCTAGGTATCTGCCTATCGTTCCTTTTACATGTCTCTCTCTCTCTCTCTATATATATATATATATATGTATATGTAAACTTGATATATTTTCTTCCCCTCTCATATACTTTGCAAATGACGAGTCATATTGAAGATGTAGTTTTGGGATAACGCGGATCGAAAGCTAAAGCAAGCTTAAATCCGCACCAGTTCTTCTCGAGATCATAACAGGAACCGGGTTTTAGTAAATTAAACTAATCAGCTTTGGGGGGCCACGTTGAAGTCAATTGCGGCCATATCTAGGCATTTATCATCTGTTTGCACCTATATTCGCATGTCTGAGCATCGGTACCTCGCTCTCTCTGCTTATGCGTGCATGCAGTTCCTCAAATGCGGTGAACTTCGTAGTTAACTTTACACAATTGCATGACTATATCTACATCTATGTCTGTTTCAATATCTGCTTCCATATCTATATATTCATGGTTTTATCGATTTGAATTAGTTCATGCCTGTATGTCTTCATCTTCACTTAGATCTATATCTGCATGCAGGTCTATGTCTAAGTCTATATCTATATCTGTGCCTGTGTTACCTATATCTATACCTTTGTCTATGCTTATATCTTTATCGGCGCCTATATCTTAATTATATCTATATTCTATTTGCATCGATATCTATACTAGTATCTGCATCTATATCTCTGTGTGTGTCAATACTAATGTCAATATCCTATATCTATACCTATATCTATACTTATACCTATACCTATATCTGTACTTATATCTATACCTATATCTATACCTATATCTATACCTATATTTGAACCTACATTTATACGTATATCTGTACGTAGATTTAAACCTATATTTATACCTATATCTATCCCCATATTCATAGCTATATCTATATTGCTACATATATGTATATATGTACCTACCGACAAACACATGTTGATAATAATGATGTCTATACTATACATGTGAATCTGGTTCAGTATATATGCACAGATAGCCATGTACTATATATGCTGTTCGAATTTATTTGCAGATATTTCTAGCAATTCATGCACGTATTCTATGTTTATATCTATGTCCATATCTATATCTGAATCTGTATATATGTATATATCTTCATATGTATCTATATCTTGATTTATATTTAAGTCTTTGTTTGTAATTATATATATATAGAGCAAATATCTCTGCCATATATACATACATACTACATATACACACATTTCTGTCCTTTATACCTAGATCTATGCTGTGTGGATCTCTATATTTAAAGATATTTTCTATTTTTCTGCATATACATATATGTATATATGTCACATAAGAATATATATATATATATGAACATGACTGAATATATTTTTCGTTTCAATACATATATACAGCTATACACATGTATGATTTAGATTCGTGTCTGTATCAGTATATCTCTGCATTTTCCAGCTTGTTCATTGCAGCTAAATCGAAATCTTTCTCACATATTGCGCATCTATAAATTTATCGATATATGTACGTACATGAAACCTAGAATAAAGTGTAAATCTTCTCCTATACCTATAATATGTTGCCATTGAAGACACGGGGCGAGTGGGTCTGGAGCCAGTCGCACGAAACCGGGCAGTCATTGCACGCAGAGGTTTAAGACAGTTGAAATATCGGAAAGCTCTTCAATTCAATTGACTTAAACCTCTGCGGGGCTTGTATTTCCTTTCACTTGAAACCTTCCCGCGGGCTCTTCAACCTTCGCTTTACTTAAATCTTTCCGGGTGCTTTCACTTCAATGTATTCACACCTCTCCGGAGGTAAAGATGGTGGTTGCGTGAACTGACATATGTAGTAAAAGACGGGAATTAGTAAATTGATATAAGGAGCCAGAGACGGGGTTCAAGTATATTTACATATGAAGTCAAAGACGGGGTTTAAGTACATTATTATAGGTAGCCATAACGGGCTTTAAGTAGACTGACATATTAAGCGGCGAAGCAAGAGACCGTGTTTAAGTAAATTGACATGTGAAGCCAGGCGTTTGAGTAAATTGACATACATAGCCCCAAGCGGGGTTTAACTAAATCGATCTATTTCGCCCCAAACGGAGTTTAAGTAAATTGACATGCATAGGGCCAGACGGGTTTAAGTAAAGTCACATACATAGGCGCAATCACCGTTATAGTGAAATCTTACACACAGGCCCAGACGAGGTTTAAGACATGCACAACCCCAAACCGGATTGAAATAGACTGGCATATATAGGCCCAGACATACATGGCTCCGAGCGAAGTTTATATAGATTGACATATATAGCCTCAGGCAAAGTGTCATTGAGTGGACCTATAAAACCGCAAGCGGGGTTTAAATGAATGCACAAGTATAGCCCCAAGTGGGGTTTCAGTACATTGACATACAAAGCCCAAGGAATTTAAGAAAGCTCATTTGCATAAGCCCAAGTCCTAAGTTTCATAACCAATTGCTGCGCTGGCGCACCTCGGCTGCGCCGCTAAAGGCCGTTCATACAAGGCGCAGGCTCTAAAATTTAGGGTTTAGGGTTTAGGGTTTAGGGTTTAGGGTTTAGGGTTTAGGGTTTAGGGTTTAGGGTTTAGGGTTTAGGGTTTAGGGTTTAGGGTTTAGGGTTTAGGGTTTAGGGTTTAGGGTTTAGGGTTTAGGGTTTAGGGTTTAGGGTTTACTAAAGCAAGCTTAAATCCGCACCAGTTCTTCTCGAGATCATAACAGGAACCGGGTTTTAGTAAATTAAAGTAATCAGCTTTGGGGGGCCACGTTGAAGTCAATTGAGGCCATATCTAGGCATTTATCATCTGCTTGCCCTATATTCGCATGTCTGAGCATCGGTACCTCGTTCTCTCTGCTTATGCATGCATGCAGTTCCTCAAATGCGGTGAACTTCGTAGTTAACTCTAAATAATTGCATGACTATATCTACATCTATGTATGTTTCAATATCTGCTCCCATATCTATATCTTCATGGTTTTATCGATTTGAATTATTTCATGCCTGTATGTCTTCATCTTCACTTAGATCTATAGCTGCATGCAGGTCTATGTCTAAGTCTATATCTATATCTGTGCCTGTCTTACCTATATCTATACCTTTGTCTATACTTATATTTTTATCCGCATCTATATCTGAACTATATCTATATTCTATTTGCATCTATATCTATACTAGTATCTGCATCTATATCTCTGTGTGTGTCAATACTAATGTCAATATCTATATCTATTCCTATATATATACATATATATACCTATACCTATATCTATACGTATATCTATACCTACACCTATATCTATACCTATATTTGAACCTACATCTATACGTATACCTATACGTATATTTAAACCTATATTTATACCTATATCTATCCCCATATCCATAGCTATATCTATATTGCTACATATATGTATATATGTACATACCGACAAACACATGTTGATAGTAATGATTTCTATACTATACATGTGAATCTGGTTCAGTATATATACACAGATACCCATGTACTATATATGCTATTCGAATTTATTTGCAGATATTTCTAACAATTCATGCATGTATGTTACGTTTATATCTATGTCCATATCTATATCTGAATCTGTATATATGTATATATCTTCATCTGTATCTGTATCTTGATTTATATTTAAGTCTTTGTTTGTAATTATATATATATATGTATAGCAAATATCTCTGCCATATATACATACATACTACATATACACACATCCCTTTTTTTATGCCTAGATCTATGCTGTGTGGATCTCGATATTTAAAGACATTTTCTATTTTTCTGCATATACATATATGTATATATGTCACATATGAATATATATATATATATACATGAACATATTTGAATATATTTTTCGTCTCAATACATATATACAGCTATACACATGTATGATTTAGATTCGTGTCTGTATCAGTATATCTCTGCATTTTCCAGCTTGTTCATTGTAGCTGAATCGAAATCTTTTCACATATTGTGCATCTATATATTTATCGATATATGTACGTACATGAAACCTAGAATAAAGTGTAAACTTTCTCCTATACCTATAATATGTTGCCATTGAAGACACGGGGCGAGTGGGTCTGGAGCCAGTCGCACGAAACCGGGCAGTCATTGCACGCAGAGGTTTAAGACAGTTGAAATATCGGAAAGCTCTTCAATTCAATTAATTTAAACCTCTGCGGGGCTTGTATTTCCTTTCACTTGAAACCTTCCCGCGTGCTCTTCAACCTTCACTTTACTTAAATCTTTCCGGGTGCTTTTCACTTCAATGTATTCACACCTCTCCGGAGGTAAAGATGGTGCTTGTGTGAATTGACATATGTAGTAAAAGACTGGAATTAGTAAATTGATATAAGGAGCCAGAGACGGGGGTCAAGTATATTTACATATGAAGTCAAAGACGGGGTTTAAGTACATTATTATAGGTAGCCATAACGGGCTTTAAGTAGACTGACATATGAAGCGGCGAAGCAAGAGACCGTGTTTAAGTAAATTGAAATGTGAAGCCAGGCGTTTGAGTAAATTGACATGCATAGCCCCAAGCGGGGTTTAACTAAATCGACATATTTCGCCCCAAACGGAGTTTAAGTAAATTGACATGCATAGGGCCAGACGGGTTTAAGTAAAGTCACATACATAGGCACAATCACCGTTATAGTGAATTCTTACACACAGGCCCAGACGAGGTTTAAGACATGCACAGCCCCAAACCGGATTGAAATAGACTGGCATATATAGGCCCAGACATACATGGCTCTGAGAGAAATTTATATAGATTGACATATATAGCCTCAGGCAAAATGTAATTGAATGGACCTATATAACCGCAAGCGGGGTTTGAGTAAAATCACAAGTATAGCCCAAAGTGGGGTTTAAGTACATTGACATACAAAGCCCAAGGAATTTAAGTAAGCTCATTTGCATAAGCCCAAGTCCTAAGTTTCACAACCAATTGCTTTAGGGTTTAGGGTTTAGGGTTTAGGGTTTAGGGTTCGCCAGCGCAGCTGGCGCCCTGGCCAACCCTCATGGGAAAAACAAGGGGCTCCGGCCCATTCCTCTAATGCGTTCGTTGACGCGAACCTCGCCCGCGTTCGTTCGGGCAGAGGAATGAACGGGTGACGGACGGACGGACGGACCAGGGGCAGGAGGGACGGACGGATACGCGAGCACGCAAACGTAGGGACGCGATAAGGGGCAGACGAACGAACGCGCGACGAACGGACCATCTGGACGGGAGGGACGGACGGACGCACGAGCAGGCAAACGAAGCGACGCGAAAAACAAAAACGACAATTCCGGAAACAAATTTGGTTTTGTTTTTTCGTTGAGTTCGACGATCCAGACCCGATATCCAAAGCCCCAAAATCTGAAAGCCGAGACCGCCGGGCATGACGGACGACGGACGAACGATCAGGATGGAAGCGAGAGCACGAGAGCGAAACGACGACATAGAAAACAAAAACGAAAATTGACGAAACAGAATTGTTTCGACCGCTCCTCCAAACCCTAAAAACCCAAGGTCCAGCGGAGCGACGGACGGACGGATGGACGGATGGGCGGATGGACGGATGAACGGAGAGACAAACCGACGCACAGACGGACGGATGTACGGACACGGACGGAGCCAGCCCCAATTTCCAGGGTCCCGGACCCTTTTGTTCCTCCCGTCCGTTCGTCCGTCGCTTTGTCCGTTCGGGTCCAAAGCCCCAGCTCCAGCCAGCCCACAAGCCTCAGCCCGCCCAGGCCCCGGCCCGACTAGCGGACAGAGACGGAGAGAAAGGTTTTGGAGAGGGAGCTGCGACGCGCAGATGCAGGGACGGTCGGACGAACGGACAACTCCCAGTCGCAGCCAACCCAGCCCGCAAGGCAAGGGCCCCTCCTAGCCCTAGCCCGCAGCCTACGTCCACAGCCCGAGCCGCAGCCCCAGCCAGCCCCCAAGCTCAGCCCCAGACAGGCTCCGGCCCATTCCTCTTCCGTCGTTATCTGACTAGCGGACGGATAGGCGGATGGAGGGACGGAGTGACGGACGGACACACAGAATCGAACAAACCCCCAGTCCCAGCCAACCCCAGACCCAGCCCGCACCAGGAGCTCCAGCCTTTTCTGCCGAGGCCGGGGGCGGAAGCCACCGGCCGAGGCGGAAGTATTTCAACATGTCGGAACTTTTATACGTGCGCATCCATACCAAAGTTGATACTTGTGTATTTGTGTTTTTGTGTGTATTTATATCTTCACCGGTGTCTACAGACATATTTTGTTTTTCTATAGGATCGGATACAGATTTGAGCGACTCGAAGCGTCACTTCAATTTAAGCAAATCCTTCCGAGGGCTGTTCACTTCAATTTACTTCGCCCCTCCTGATAAGTTTTTTCCCCTACCCATCCTTCCAAGATCTTCATTTGAGTACATTTGGACCTTCTGTCGCTCTTCAATTTTCCAAACACCGCCGAGGCCGGGGGCGGAAGCCACCGGCTGAGGCGGAATTGTCTTCAGGTGAAACAGCTTTCATACATGCACCCTGTTTGCTGTTACATAAACGAATATTTTTCAACAAATAGGGCTTGCATCTTCCTGTATCTATGTCTCTATCCATATCCATATCCAGATGTATACCTTTTTTGTGTTTGTGTGCACGTATGTAAACCTGAGTCCAAACGTATATCCATGCTTACATGTTTATCGATATTCACATCTTCACATGTATCTAGATGTAACTGTGCGTGTTTCTGCGTACTTTTGTTCTGAACGCTTGTTTTCAATTGTACCCAAATGTAAGTCTCTAGTTTTACTTGCGCTTGTGTGTATACATTTGGTTCAATGTTGATTTTAATTTGTGTCTATAGTTTTCGTTTATGTTTAAAGTCTTTATCTAGACCCGCAGTTTCTCACATATACTGTTATATACTTATTTTAACATCGGTTCTATGTCATGCCACTTCGTTATCCAACATCGTTTGCATTTCTTTATTGATATTATCAATGTATCTGAATCAGTAAAAATATGACGAAATGATTTTGATATTTATAAGCAATTGGTTCCTTATGTACTTATACTTATATCTTTTTCTCTAAACCTATGTCCCCACATCCAGGTCCTCTTCTAATGTGGATGTACAGCCTAATGTGGTTCCACATCTTATATATATATATATACATACATACTACATTACGCCTACATCTATGTCTATGTCTACATCTGTATGATTAAGTAATTAAATAGCATAGTATGTATATTCGTATAAACACATTTATCTGTATCATTATATCTTTATACGTGTCTATATACAAACGCAAATTTCTATACTTCGATATATTTATACACCAATATATCCTCATACCTGTATATCTCTAGATAATACCTACATATCAATATACCTTTATATCTGTATACCTTATAGATATATATATATATATATACATATCCATATATCTATATATCTATATATCTATATATCTATATATATCTATGTATCTATGTATCATATCTCTGTTTACCGGTATATTTATTTTCTATATATGTGTATACTTGTATTCTTATATATTTCTATGTATACCTGTATTCTTATCTATTTCGATATCCATATATCTGTATATCGATATCATATACATATGTACATGCCTGTACACCTACATCTCTATAAAGCTATCTACTTATTCGTTTGTACATATGTATATATGAATGTATATAAACAGATACATATATATAGATATATATATATATATATACATACGCCTAGAAGCCGATATATCTATGTATCGATATGCATATATATCTGAATATTCATATCTGTATATATGTTTATGCATATATGTATTCTATCTGAGGCTTTATATCTTCATTTTGATCTGTATATGTAGCTGCATTTATATCTATACATTAGTATCTCTATCTATGTCTATATTCATACCTGTTTGTATATCTGTATAATCGTGGATTTAAGTAAATTGACATACAAGCCCTAGGCGGAGTGTAACAAGTTGACATCATACATAGGCACAAACGTGCAAAAATAGATTCACATACATACCAGATGGGGTTTAAGTAGATTAACATACATAGTCACAGGAGGGGTTTCAAGTAAATAGACATACATAGGTCCAGGCAGGGTTTAAGAGAATTTATATGCATAGTCCAAGGGCGTAGCTGAAGTCAAATGACATGCCTGCAAACCCAGACGAGATTTGAGTAAACAGACATATATAGACCCAAGCGGGGTTCACATATATAGACGGCATTGAAGTCCATTGATATGCATAGTCTTAAGCGGATGTAGTTACATTGACACACATAGGCCCAGATGCAGAAAAAGTAAGCTCACATACATCCTTCCAAGTGGGGTTTTAATAAGTTGACATACACAGGCCCAGATGGGGTTTAAGTCAGACGACATGTATAGCCATAGGCGGGGTTTCAATAATTGACATATATAGGCCCAGTCGGTGATTAAGTAAATTGACATATATATATCCCCAGGTGTGCTTAAAGTGAATTGACATATACATATATATATATATATATTATGGGGGTTGCATATATAAAAATATGCCAGACGAGACTGAGGCAAGTGGACATATATAGCCCCAAGCGGGGCTTATGTAAATCGACATATATGGCCTTAGGCGGGCTGTAAGTAGATTAACATACATAGCCGTAGGCGGGGTTTAAGTAAATTGACATATACAGGTTTAGGCAGGGTTTAAGTAAGTTGACATACATAGCCCCAACAACCTGGGTTGAATAAATTCACATATATAACTCCAAACAGGGCTTAGGTTAATTAACAAGCACAAGGCCGAACGAGAGGTTAAGTATATTCACACACATTGGTCCCAGCGCTTCCCAACTTTCATAACTAGTTGCTGCGCTGGCGCACCTCGGCTGCGCCACTAAAGGCCGTTCAATACAAGGCGCAGCCTCTAAAATTTAGGGTTTAGGGTTCGCCAGCGCAGCTGGCGCCCTGGTCAACTCATGGGAAAACAAGGGGCTCCGGCCGATTCCTCTAATGCGTTCGTTGACGCGAACCTCGCCCGCGTTCGTTCGGGCGGACGAACGACTGGGCGCCGGACGGACGGACGGACCATCTGGACGCCAAACGTAGGGACGCGATAAGGGGCAGATGAACGAACGTGCGACGAACGGACCATCGGGACGGGAGGGACGGACGGACGCACGAGCAGGCAAACGAAGCGACGCGAAAAACAAAAACGACAATTTTGGAAACAAATTTGGTTTTGTTTTTTCGTTGAATTCGACGATCCAGACCCGATATCCAAATCCCCAAAATCTGAAAGACGAGATCGCCGGGCGTGACGGACAGACGGACGAACGATCAGGATGGAAGCGAGAGCACGAGAAAAACAAAAACGAAAATTGACGAAACAGAATTGTTTCGACCGCTCCTCCAAACCCTAAAAAATCCAAGGTCCAGCGGAGCGACGGACGGACGGATGGACGGATGGGCGGATGGACGGATGGACGAAGAGACAGACCGACGCACAGACGGACGGATGTACGGACACGGACGGAGCCAGCCCCAATTTCCAGGGTCCCGGACCCTTTGGTTCCTCCCGTCCGTTCGTCCGTCGCTGTGTCTGTTCGGGTCCAAAGCCCCAGCCCCAGCTCCAGCCAGCCCCCAAGCCTCAGCCCGCCCAGCCCCGGCCCGACTAGCGGACAGAGACGGACAGAAAGGTCTTGGAGAGGGAGCTGCGACGCACAGATGCAGGGACGGTCGGACGAACGGACAACTCCCAGTCGCAGCCAACCCAGCCCGCAAGGCAAGGGCCCCTCCTACCCCCGTCCAAAGCCCCAGCCAGCTCCCAAGCTCAGCCCCAGACAAGCTCCGGCCCATTCCTCTTCCGTCGTTATCTGACTAGCGGACGGCTAGGCGGATGGAGGGACGGAGTAACGGACGGACACACAGAATCGAACAAACCCCCAGTCCCAGCCAATCCCAGACCCAGCCCGCACCAGCAGCTCCAGCCTTTTCTGTCGAGGCCGGGGGCGGAAGCCACCGGCCGAGGCGGAAGTATTTCAACATGTGAGAACTTTTATACGTGCGCATCCATACCAAAGTTGATACTTGTGTATTTGTGTTTTTGTGCGTATTTATATCTACACCGGTATCTACAGACATACTTCGTCTTTCTATAGGATCGGATACAGATTTGAGCGACTCGAAGCGTCACTTCAATTTTTAAGCAAATCCTTCCGAGGGCTGTTCACTTCAATTTACTTCGCCCCTCCGGATAAGTTTTTTCACCTACCCATCGTTCCAAGATCTTCGTTTGAGTTTATTTGGACCTTCCGTTGCTCTTCAATTTTCCAAACCCCGCCGAGGCCGGGGGCGGAAGCCACCGGCTGAGGCGGAATTGTCTTCAGGTGAAATAGCTTTCATACATGCACCCTGTTTGCTGTTAAATAAACGAATGCTTTTCGAATAATAGGGCTTGCATCTTCCTGTATCTATGTCTCTATCCATATCCATATCCAGATGTATACCTTTTTTGTGTTTGTGTGCACGTATGTAAACCTGAGTCCAAACGTATATCCATGCTTATATGTTTATCGATATTCACATCTTCATATGTATCTAGATATAGATGTGCGTGTTTCTGCGTACTTTTGTTCTGAACGCTTGTTTTCAATTGTACCCACATGTAAGTCTCTAGTTTTACATGCGCTTGTGTGTATACATTTGGTTAAATGTTGATTTTAATTTGTGTCTATAGTTTTCGTTTATGTCTAAATCCAGTTATCTAGAAACCGCAGTTCTCAACATATACATGTATATATTATTGTACACATCTGTATCTATTTACATGCACTTCTTTATCCACATCTTTTGCATTTCTTTATTGATATTATGCATGTATCTGAATCAGAAAATATGACGAATGATTTTGATATTTATAGCAATGTCTTATGTATTTATACGTATATCTTTCTCTAAACCTATGTCCATATCCATGTCTACTTCTATGTGTGTATGTACACCTGAATGTGGATTCAAATCTGTATATATATATATATACATACTACATTACGCCTACATCTATGTCTATGTCTACATCTGTATGATTGAATAAATAAATAGCATAGTATGTATGTTCATATAAACTCATTTATCTGTATCATTATATCTGTATACGTGTCTATCTAACGCAAATTTCTATAGTTCGATATATTTATACACCAATATATCCTCATACCTGTATATCTCTAGATAATACCTACATATCAACATACCTTTGTATCTGTATACCTTAAAATCTATATATATATATATGTACATATCCATATATCTATATATCGAGATATCTATGTATCTATGTATCATATCTCTGTTTACCGGTATATCTATATTTCTATATATGTGTATACTTGTATTCTTATATATTTCTATGTATACCTGTATTCTTATATATTTCGATATCCATATATATGTATATCGATATCATATACATATGTACATGCCTGTACACCTACATCTCTATAAAGCTATCTACTTATTCGTTTGTACATATGTATATATGAATGTATATAAACAGATACATATATATAGATATATATATATATATATACATACGCCTATAAGCCGATATATCTATGTATCGATATGCATATATATCTGAATATTCATATCTGTATATATGTTTATGCATATATGTATTCTATCTGAGGCTTTATATCTTCATTTTGATCTGTATATGTAGCTGCATTTATATCTATACATTAGTATCTCTATCTATGTCTATATTCATACCTGTTTGTATATCTGTATAATCGTGGATTTAAGTAAATTGACATACAAGCCCTAGGCGGAGTGTAACAAGTTGACATCATACATAGGCACAAACGTGCAAAAATAGATTCACATACATACCAGATGGGGTTTAAGTAGATTAACATACATAGTCACAGGAGGGGTTTCAAGTAAATAGACATACATAGGTCCAGGCAGGGTTTAAGAGAATTTATATGCATAGTCCAAGGGCGTAGCTGAAGTCAAATGACATGCCTGCAAACCCAGACGAGATTTGAGTAAACAGACATATATAGACCCAAGCGGGGTTCACATATATAGACGGCATTGAAGTCCATTGATATGCATAGTCTTAAGCGGATGTAGTTACATTGACACACATAGGCCCAGATGCAGAAAAAGTAAGCTCACATACATCCTTCCAAGTGGGGTTTTAATAAGTTGACATACACAGGCCCAGATGGGGTTTAAGTCAGACGACATGTATAGCCATAGGCGGGGTTTCAATAATTGACATATATAGGCCCAGTCGGTGATTAAGTAAATTGACATATATAGCCCCAGGTGTGCTTAAAGTGAATTGACATATACATATACATATATATATATATATTATGGGGGTTGCATATATAAAAATATGCCAGACGAGACTGAGGCAAGTGGACATATATAGCCCCAAGCGGGGCTTATGTAAATCGACATATATGGCCTTAGGCGGGCTGTAAGTAGATTAACATACATAGCCGTAGGCGGGGTTTAAGTAAATTGACATATAGGGTTTATAGAAATTGTTAAGGGTTTGGGTCCCAATAACGTTTTGGGCGAAACGTTTTGACCGAAACGTTTTGACCGAAACGTTTTGAACGAAATGTTTTGAACGAAAGTTTTTTTTTGCGAACCATGTTTTCAAATTTCTGGGGGGGCTGCGAAACGTTTTGAACGAAACTTTGGAGCGAGACGTTTTGGCCGTCCTGGGGCGGGGGCTGGGGCTGGGGCTGGTCTTTTGCGAACACTCTTGGGGAATGGTATGGGGGTAAGCATTTGGGTCCCAAAAACGTTTTGAACGAAACGTTTTGAACGAAACGTTTTGAACGAAACGTTTTGACCGAAACGTTTTGACCGAAACGTTTTGACCGAAACGTTTTCACCGAAACATGTTGAACGAAAGTTTTTTTTGCGAACCATGTTTTCAAATTTGCTGGGGGGCTGGGGCTCTTGGGTGCCAAAAACGTTTTGAGCGAAACGTTTTGAGCGAAACGTTTTGGGCGAAACGTTTTGAACGAAACGTTGTGACCGAAAGTTCTTGCCTGGGCTGGGCTGTGGCTGGGCTGGGCTGGCCTAGGCTGGGTCGGGCTGGTTGGACTGGCTGGTGGGCTGGGTTGCCTGGGCTGAAGGTTGTAGAGAAATTGGTTTATCAAGAAGCTTGCTCCGATTTTGAGCTCTAGCTCAATGTTGGCCGGGCCGTACCGGTGGTTACAAGTTCGTAGAGAAACTGGTTTATCAAGAAGCTTGTTCAATTTTTAACTTTTGTGTTGGGCCGTAGCGGTGGTTACAAACAAGGACAAGCAATTTCTATTTATCACTTTCTTGAGGGTTTATAGAAATTGTTAAGGGTTTGGGTCCCAAAAACGTTAGGCCGAAACGTTTGGCCGAAAGTTTGACCGAAAGTTTGGCCGAAACGTTTGGCCGAGTTTTTTTTTTGCGAACCATGTTTTCAATTTTCTTGGGGGGCTGCGAAACGTTTTGAACGAAACTTTGGTGCAGAAGCGAATGATCTTTTCGAGTGTGTCGTCCTGTGACGATTGGGCGTTAAAGCCGGATTGTGGATGGCTCTCTCTTTTAATTCTGCCACCCCACGCCGTCTCAGGCGGCCAAACCACGCGCCTAAACTCATAGAAATTGTTAAGGGTTTGGGTCCCAAAAACGTTTGGCCGAATAGAAATTGTTAAGGGTTTGGGTGCCAAAAACGTTTTCGACGAAACGTTTTCAACGAAACGTTTTTTTTTTTTGAACCCACACTTTGAGTTTGGGGGAGGGGGGCCTGGCCTGGATTTGGGAATGGAGCCTGGATTTGGGGCCTGGGGCCTGGATTTGGGACTGGGCCTGGATTTGGGGTCTGGGGCCTGCCTGGGGCCTGGATCCTGGATTTGGGGCCTGGGACTGGGCTTGGATTTGGGGTCTGGAGTCTGTATTTGGGGCCTGGGGCCTGGATTTGGGACTGCGGCCTGGATTTGGGACTGGGCCTGGATTTGGGTCTGGGGCCTGGATTTGGGGCCTGGGGCCTGGATTTGGTCTGGAGATTTGGGACTGGACCTGGCTTTGGGATCTGATTTGGGGCCTGGCCTGGATTTGGACTGGGCCGAAACGTCTTGAACGAAACGTTTTGACCGAAACGTTTTGAACGAAACGTTTTGACCGAAACGTTTTGAACGAAACGTTTTGGACGAAAGTTTTTTTTGCGAACCATGTTTTCAAATTTGCTGGGGGGCTGGGTTTCTTGGGTGCCAAAAACGTTTTGAGCAAAACGTTTTGAGCGAAACGTTTTGAACGAAACGTTTTGGACGAAACGTTTTGAGCGAAACTTTTGAACGAAACGTTTTGACCGAAAGTTCTTGTTTGGGCTGGGCTGTGGCTGGGCTGGGCTGAGCTGCCTGGCTGGGCTGGGCTGGCCTAGGCTGGGTCGGGCTGTTTGGACTGGCTGGTGGGCTGGGTTGCCTGGGCTGAAGGTTGTAGAGAAATTGGTTTATCAAGAAGCTTGTTTCGTTTTTGAGCTCCAGCTCAATGTTGGCCGGGCCGTACCGGTGGTTACAAGTTTGTAGAGAAACTGGTTTATCAAGAAGCTTGTTCAATTTTTAACTTTTGTGTTGGGCCGTAGCGGTGGTTACAAACAAGGACAAGCAATTTCTATTTATCACTTTCTTGAGGGTTTAGGGTTTAGGGTTTAGGGTTTAGGGTTTAGGGTTTATAGAAATTGTTAAGGGTTTGGGTCCCAATAACGTTTTGGGCGAAACGTTTTGACCGAAACGTTTTGACCGAAACGTTTCGAACGAAATGTTTTGAACGAAAGATTTTTTTTGCGAACCATGTTTTCAGATTCGCTGGGGGGCTGCGAAACGTTTCGACCGAAACTTTTGAGCGAGACGTTTTGACTGTCCTGAGGCTGGGGCCCCGGGGGGAGGGGGGGGGGCGGCCGTTAAGGGTTTGGGTCCCAATAACGTTTTGAACTTTGACCGAAAGTTTTTTTTGCGAACCATGTTTTGAAATTTGCTGGTGGGGGGGGCTGGAGCTCTGGGGCTGGGGCCTGGATTTGGGGCCTGGGGCCTGGATTTGGGACTGGGCCTGGATTTGGGGTCTTTGGGCCTGGTGCCCTAATTTTCACTGGGCCGGGTGTGGGACCTGCATTTGGGACTGGGCCTATTTGGGATTGGGCCTGGAGCCTGGATTTGGTGCCTGGGCCTGGATTTTGGATCAGCCTGGATTTGGGGCCTAGTCCTGGATTTGGGGTCTGGAGACTGGATTTGGGGCCTGGGCCTGTTTGGGACTTTGGATTTGGGACTGGACCTGGAGCCTGGATTTGGGGTCGGGGCCTGGATTTGGGACTGGGCTTGTGGATTTGGGGTCTGCCTGGATTTGGGGTCTGGAGCCTGGATTTGGGACTGGGGAGCTTGGATTTGAGGCCTGGGGCCTGAATTTGGGGTCTGGGCTGGTGCCTGGATTTGGGACTGGGCCTGGATTTGGGACTGAGACCTGGATTTGGGTCTGGCTGGAGTCGCGGCCTATTTGGGACTGGGCCTGCATTTGGGGTCTGGAGCCTGGATTTTGGAGCCTGGGGCTTGGATTTGGGGCCCTGGGATTTGCGACTGGGCCTGGATTTGGGGTCTGTGGATTTGTTTGGGGTCTGGAGCCTGGATTTGGGGCATGGTTTTGGGGTCTGGAGCCTTGATTTGGGGCCTGGGGCCTGGATTTGGATTT
>CAJNDT010004168.1:0-227500 GCA_905221615.1 Symbiodinium sp. CCMP2592
CCGGAAGCGATACGGGTTCTACAAGGGATTCTACAAGGTCAGGGCTGCAGGGATTTAGGGATCTAGTGGCTTCAGAGTTACTTGGGCCCAAAGGGTCCAATGTACCGATATAGTAGAATGTAGGGTTTCCATCTTAGGAATTACTAGTATGAATTAGGGAAGTATCCCCCATAACAGTACCCATAGGACCCTTTGGGGAGTGCAGTTGGAAGGACAGCTGTTCTCAGGTTGTTCGGGCCTTGGGTCTCAAGCTTCAGGCTCTAGGAGAAAGTCGAGATCCCGGCTTGTGCAAGAACTTCCCATTTCTGAGAGTTCTTGTGCAGGACTTGGCGATAGAAGCCCTGTTCCTGCTGCACTCAACCCTAATGTAAAACCCAACGCTTGTTTCCTCCTTTAAATATGGGAGTTTCCGACAATGAGGGGTTCCTTATTTGGGGGTCCGTACAATAAGGGTCCTACTATTTAGGGTACTATATTAGGGTCCTAGGGTACTATATTAGGGTCCCCTATTTTCGGAAACTCCCATATTTCTTGTAGGGCCTTTAAGGAGCCCGTTGCTTCCACTAGGATCTCCTGAGGTTTCAGACTTCAGGCTTTGGGCTACGCTAGCACTTTTCGGGATGCACATGATTACCTGCTCCTCGGAATATCCCTTAAATTATAGTAGGATCCTCAATACAATTTAAGGTATATTCCTTAATTGAGGGATTTTGGAAGGTCTGGGTGCTTCGTAGTGGCGCCCAAACTGTCCAAAACCCATAGTCCCAAACTCCCAAACTCCAAAATCCTGGAGCACTTGCCAAAACCAGGGCCCACAAGAACGTCTAAACCCCCCTAAACTCTTAAACCCTACACGCGTTAATGACGAACTTTCAAAAGGGCCTTGTTGACTTCCCCTCGCAGCTTCAACAAGCCCTGGACCAACTCTTGGATGTGGAGGGTACCTTGGACAAGGAAGTAGCTACTTAAAGGCTCATGGGACTTAGTAAGTAAGGTTATAAGTGGGTTATAATTAGGATAACCTCACTTAGGGGACTTATAACCCCAATTATAACCTACTTGCTAAGTCCCATGATCCTCCAAGTACACAGGGTTTACGGGTTTAGGGCTTCATGGAGGGTGTAGGGTACCGGGTACAGGGTTTAGGGCTTTAGGGTCTTGGGGTTTAGGGTTTGACAGGCTCTTGAGCTGCAGGGTTCAGCGAATAGGGAAGCTCGAAGGGTGACTAGACGGGTTACCATGATTTATGCGACTACAAACGCTTACCATTAGCTGTTCCTATCGGATTGAAGGGTTGGGGTTTGGGAGTCAGGGCTTCATGTTCAGGGCTGAGCTTGTGTTGAATCAGGGGGACCCTTATAGGGACCTACAGTGTATCATGCGGCTGCGAAAGCGGATTTTTCCACGTCCTAGACCCAAAACCTAAACCCTTCAAACCGTGGCCCCAAAGAAGTAACTTCAAACCATAAGGGTTGGGTTCAACGCAATGCCGAAGGGTTTCGGCCTCAGTCGGCCTTGCTCCTCAAAGCTTGATATAGCTGCCTGATAAGAAACCCCCCTTTCGATGCCGTAGGCAAGGCCCATCATGTTTCAATATAGTTCTGGTAATCTTCGTTGAGGGAGAAGGGTTTATTGATCAGGGGTGGACGTTGAGGCCGAAACCCTGCAACCCGAGAGCGACCCCAAAGGGCAACTGTGTTCGGCTTTACGCCCTTGGAGGCCCTTGAACTATCCAAGCCCAGGTTCACAGCGGGTTTGGTACGAGCCAACAAAAACCCAGGGATGCTTACAGACCGCAAACACCAGGACCTGCCAAATGCTGCATGGATGCCGAAACCCCGACCCCTCACAACAAAGGACCCGCCCTCTCAAAATCATTCACCCTCAAGCCTAAACCCTGAACCTACTTTCTGTTTCCCGAGGTGCCACTTCCATCTGAATCGATGACTTCAAAGAGCTGCGCGCGGTTCGGCGGAAGGTCGAGCTCATCCATCAAGGCCTCTATGGGTGGCATTCTTGCAAGTAGGAGTCCTAATAGAAAAAGGACCCTACTACTTAGTGCCTATGTTGCGGCTCCTTATTTTCTGCAACTTTTAATCCATTTACAGTTTAGGGCATTATTGTAAGCGCTAGGGCTGGAAGATGGGGCATGCACTTTTGGCACGGGAGCAGGGGATTAAAATCAGTTTACCGTCTTCGTAGTGGACGGGCCGGAACGGTTGGAGCTTCGGGCCTGCACCGCAGGATCTTGAATAACCAGAAAGAAGAGCTCTTTGGTAATGGCGACATCATCGTGAATCTCGTCGTCGGTAAACAGAGTTGCCCCGTGGCTGATTTCCAAGCGCGAAATATCAGCTGCATGATCTTCGATTACGTGGAAAACATGATAAGCAGCTGCGAATTTCTTCAGTAGCTCTCGGGTTGCACGGGCGATTCGTATGGACTCACGGTTGTACTGCTCTGCAGTGACAGCGTCGTTCTCTTTCGCAGCCCGCATTGTGATGTCCACGTAGACGGCAAGAATTACCTCATCAAGTGTGTAACAGAAAATGCTGGAAAACAGTTCCACTCCGGAAGAAGATCCATTTGTTACTCAATCTAGTCAGTCGTGCCTGAACCTGAACACCCCTCACTTGTCACCACCTTACACAAACACGAGTCCTGATCTTTCAAAACCGACAACCCTTCGGTGGAATCCGTCAACCGTCTTGCACTGACAAACAGAGAGCCGTCAGTTCCATCGGATTAATCATCTGCTCTTGCGCGAGTACAACAAGCACATAGTGCAATGCCGAAAAAATCTTCTGCCCTCCCTGCAAAGACGATACCCGAAACCCTTCACTTCGAGTGAAACCCAAGCAACCCGGCCGAAACTGCAAACTCGGTGGGGTTCGGGGTGGGGTCGGGCTACCACACTTTTTATGAGCAACCCCAAAGTAGTATAGGCAACTATTAAGGCCTCTATATGATCCACATGTTCACACATCTCACAAAGCTGAGCCGAACACTCCCATATCAGCGAGCCAACTCTTGGCTGCAAACAGGGGGCATTGAAAATGCCCATGGCCACCAGCATGTAGCTGCAAACGTAGCCAAAAACAAAGACCACTCCGAACTGCTCGGCGAGGACCAGCATAATCGGCTCCCCAGTCATGGTGTTACAGTCGCCGATGAAACAGCGAAAGGCAGTAAACATGGACCAGGGGATGTTGTAAAACCTAAGTTGCCAAAAGTCGTGCAATGATGCCAGCAATGGCGTGCCCTCGCACTAGCTGCAAACTTGCAAACCACAACCGCCCAACCACAAACCATCTATGCCTCAGACACACTCCAATCCATCCAAAGCCCCACACCCAACAGAACTGTAACACCGTGCAACCTTCCATCCTACCAGCCCTCTCTAAATACTCCTTCACTACAGCTCTCCAACTGCCTGAAAAAGCTTTCGGGCCCTCAGCCATCTATGTGTAACAGCATAGATGGCTAACAGTGTCTAACCTTCACATCCCAAACCATGGACATCCCAGCCCTGCGCCCCTGTACACCAACAAAACTCCTAGAACATCCTAGAACCGTTATGGCGGACAGGAACGCTGAATGTAGCATAAACCCCAACAGACGTAAACCCCATATGTCCTCTAAGCCCTATCAGCCCAAAACCCTACAGCATTTTTCCCCAAGAGTCCCACAACCCCCCCAAAAATTCCTATAAAGCCTACCCGTGCCCTAAATGCTAAACTCAGCAAGAGCGCAGATCCTCCATGCCAAGGTCTGCCATCCGACTATCCCGGCCAATGGTGAAGGAGGCCAGGCCTTTTCGGAGCTTAGGGGTGAAGGCTCATAATCTTAAGTACAAGGCGTCATAAATGGCTCAGGGTTTCGGCTTTGGGGCTTCTAGGGACGAGGGCCTAGTTGGGATTATGAGGGTTCAGGGTTCGGAGCTTAGAGGTCGAAGGCTTATAATTTTAAGTATAAGGTCAGAAGGTTCAGGGTTTCGGGTTTAGGGCTTCCAGGGACGAGGGCGTCATTAGGGACTATGAGGGTCCAGGGTTTGGGAGTTAGGGCTTAGAAGGTTCAGGGGCTTCTACGGTTCGTATCAAGGTCAGGGTGCGCGGCAGATGTTGGGTTAAGGTAGGCTTTGGAATTTCGCACTCCCGGGTTGCTCTGATCGTAGCAAAATTACACTGTTGCACTCTTCACTCCGTAGCCCTAGACCAGAACCTTGACGGTTTATAAACCCCAAACCCAAATTCCAAAAATTGTGGGGCTTCAAGAGGTGGTGACTTTAAGGGAGCCGGGCCTTGGGTGTACGTAGCATTTGGTCACTATTCCGACCCCTATATGGCAGACTGTGATGAGCAGAGGATGAGCTCATGAAGTTCGGGCCTGCGATGAGGTACAGGACCGCGAAGAGTAGGCAGAACGCCAGCGCCAGCGTCCAGATGCCGGCAACGAGTCCCCTAACCTGGTTACACCGTCATCGCTGTAAACTACGTTCAGTGAAAACGCCAGACTCTGACTGCTATAGCCCTTTCAGTGCCCTCAAATGATACCTTTATAGGAGCCCTAGTTGTCGTCGAAGCTTGTCGCAGAGGCGCCATGAGGCGGAGGTCGGACATGATCTTCAAGCGGAAGACACGCACGACCCGGGCCAGGCGCACGAGGCGGAAGCAGCGGAGCAGCAAGGTGCCGGCGATGTCCGGGGAATCTGTGGCAAGCAGCTGCCAGGAGACGTCTGCGATACCAATGGCTGTCACAATTGAATCGAACCAATTCCAACCGCGTTCGGCCCCGCACCAGAAGTCACGGCAGCCAAGCACAGCGGTGCGGGTCAGGTTTTCGATGGAGAGAAGCACTACGAAGCCAAGCTCCACGTACATCCAGTAGGGCCAGCCCTCATACATGGGATCTGTTTGAATTCCGATGGAGATGCCGTTGGCGATAATGATTAACGCGATTAAAGGCTCCAAATAGAGCAGGATGTGAATAGGCTCCGAGGGAACGGCGAGATCATTCCTTAGCTCGTGGAAGAACGAAGAAGGATGCGTGTCAAACGTCCCAAATTTTGAGAATTCAGACTTGCTTTTGGGATAGGTAGCCTACCGCACCGTTGCACATTTGGCAAGGTTCAACGTTGCAGACACTATCACGAGCACTTTCTGGTGTCCTCCGTGTTTGGCGTGTTTGTAGCATTTGGCGGGATTCAGAATTGCAAGGACAACGACATGGCATCCGGGGATTCGTGTATTGCACACTGCCGTGATTCAGAGGATCCTAGCAGTCTTTGGTGGGGATGAATGCAGCTCTCTAAGTTTTACATTTTTTGCTTCGGAGAAGACTAAAGACAATGCTTTGATATTTTGTACATGTTGAATCGGCTTGCCCAGGTCACAAGTTCCGTGTACTTAAACCCAAAGGGTCCAAGTACCAGTATAGTAGGTATTTTTGCCCCCAAAGTATATACTATACCATTACTTGGACCCTTCGGGAAATTAGATTGCAAACGTCTGTTACATGTCCTGTCAATCAGTCTATCGAAGGCCAAAAGACTAGGCAGGTTTGGGCCAGTTGGGGCCACCAACGTCTGAGAGGGGTGCGGGTTCTTTGGGAGATTGGGAAGTCGGACCGGGAATAGGATTACTCTGGAAAAATTGTCCAATTTGGGCCTGTCAAAATTATGATGATAATGGGACACAAATTAGTAGGTTGGGGTGTTGCGGGGATCTTTGAACCCCCTGCGGCCAAGCTACATTCGAACGAAGGTCAGTTCAGCCACCAAACGGTTCGTGTCGCCGGCAAGCCTTCGATTCCGTAGGAAGTCTTCAGTTTGGTAGGATCAGTGCAAGCCTTTATTGTTGCTGTTGCTGTTCTTCAGCCGCGTCAATCAATTTCAACTCCACTGAACGCCAACTCCAAAGAACCATTTTGTGTTCGCGTGTTGTGGAATCTGAAACCTGAATGGGGCAGCTCTGGTCTTAACTTGATTCTCCAGCCCAAATCGGCGGTTCGATCCTTGGCCTTCCGGATTGCTGCAAGAGCCCCAAGCCCTGCTCCTCCCGGTAGGAGAAGCGAGCAACCATGCAGATTTCGGACCCCTGTAGAGGAGGCCATAGCCGCAACCAAACAGCAGCTAAACAACTCCGCAGACCAAACCCACTGACCAAACTGTCCTAAACCCCAGAGCTCTATATCGGAAGCCCTTGCAAAAACCCTGTAACAACCCATATAAAGCATGCAGTAGAAGGTGGGTATACGGCATACTACGAAACCGGAAGGAATAGCCTTGTAAATTGTTCAGACCACTAGACAAGAACCCTGAAAAACCTCTAAAGCTCATTTCTAAACGGCCCATCAAGAACCAATACACCAAAACCTTACGCCCTGAACATCCGGGCAGCTCAGACCTTATGTATCTACACACACACACATATATATATATATATATATATATATATGTGTATACATATATTTAAATATCCGCCTTAAGCCTTAAGCCAACGAGCTAAGGCCTAGAACCATCCTTAAAGCCTCCATACTACCCACACACGGAGCCCTCAACCCCGAAAACCCCAAACCGCTTATAGCTAAGACCCAAGAGGCAGGATCTCCTTCACGGCCCGAAACTGCTTCAGAACCTTCGGGCCGAAGATCTTCTTGTGCCTGCAGTTTCAGGCTTGGGGTAGATTTTAGGGTTCCAGTCGAATTCGGAAAGAAATGGTCAACGGTAGGGTACCAGCAGCGTTTCTTCTGGGTTCTGGCACACAGTCTGTGAAATGATATGTGTGTCATAGGACAGGACTCGAGGCACGCGAACCCTACTCACTACTACCCAGAAAACCTCACACCGTCTAAAAATCCAGACATATGCATTGCAGACACGAGGAAGGACCCCTTCTAAGCTCTTGGGGCAGAGCCTCCGGGTTTCATCTGGGGGGGGCGTCGCTAGGCTCAGGCCTCTTTGGGGCTTGTGGCTTGAGGCTGAAAAGGGATCTTTGGCGAGGGCTTTGGGTGGTGGAACCGCACTTGATCCGGACAGAAGATTGACGGAGGATGGGTGCAGAAAGAAGATCCCACATCCGGAGCACCAATACAAACCCGCCCAGATGTGGGCCAGTGGGCGGCTTACAGCTTATTTCCTCAAGAACCGACAGCACCAAGCTTTTGGGCTTTCCTCCCCATCGCTGCGGCCAGGGTGCATGCTCGACTCGTGCGCGAGGAAGACGTCCATGAGCGCCTCCAGCGGCACCACGTTGAAGTTCACCAGGTTCTTCTCGTCCACATGAAGGTCCGGAGACGAGGGGTCCCGGTAAATGCTGAAGGTCGACTTCTCCTTACTTCCCTATACCCAGGAAGAAGCCGAAGCTCTCAACTCTCATATCTTACTTGAAACCCAATATTATTGGCTTATTATAAGCCGAAGCTCTCAACTCTCATCTTATTTCATTTCAAGCCAAAAAGAAGCAACATAGGACGGCAAGCTTGGATAGCTGTTGAGCTCAGTCTCCCGGTGGAGGCTGATGGTCGACTTCTCCTTCTTAAAGCTCGCCGGGGATCCGCTGGGCCACTGCCAGACGGGCTTGGCCGCCTCTGCATCGAAGCCCCGGAGCCCAAAGATGTCGAATCGGTCGAAGGTGCTCCCGATGGTGTTCATGGTGTTCGCACTCCAGGTGTTGTCCTCCCGCCCCCCAAAAAACCCCACAAAAACTCGAATTGATGTTTGTCCTAACTGCGCGGGGCTTTCGGCATTGTCCAAGACTTTGTAGGCTCAGGCTTCGCATCGCAGCAGGTCGGTGTGTCCTCCTCTTCCTCGAAGTTCAGGCCCACGAAGGTCGCCAGATGGTTGATTAGATCGTTGATCTCCTGCTGGGCTGAGGGTCTCATGAGCTCCTATGGAATGATACAGAGTCGTCGCAGCAGGGGGAGGGTCACCTAGCACAACTCTACCAGATAGTAACAAGAGCAATGAACCATTGTCGCCTGTTCCGTGTATCGCGTCAGCCCCAGGGCTGACAGGGAGTCGTGAAGGGACTTGCCAGAAACGAGCTTGTTCCGGCTAACGACGCCCAATCGCACGCGGAGACGATGCCTGATCATCCGCCGCTCCGATTCAGTCATATCCTGCAAGTCCGATTGCAGCAGTGCCGAGGAGTCTCCGTGGCTCACGCCGCCATCCTCCTCCCCGTCTAAATCATCCAAATCCCCCAAATTCACCTCAGGGAAGATGGAGCCACTAGGCCTTTGATGGCTTTGATGCTCGATCTCAATGTGGGTCTCCTCCCCAAACCTGGTTCTTGTTAAGGAATTCAATTTTCAATCACCATCGTAAGGATCTTTTAGCAACTGCTTTGGTGACTCAGAGTCTTTATAAAGAACCCAGAAGAGAAACCATATGATTTGCTTCAGAACCCTATTATGGTAGAAGATCCTACTTTGGTAAAGAATTACTGAGACAGTATACGTAGAGATCCCCTTGTGGTAACCCTTTTTAGACTCCTTTAAAGGAACCTAGGAACCCTAAAATAGTCCCCTTTAAAGGTAGGACTCCTTAAGGAAAGGCCCAGAAACCTCACGCTGCTGGGGGCCGAGGACACACTCCTCGGGGAGGCTGGGAGCGAAACCGAGGTCTTCGAGTCGCTGCGCTGCCTCTGAACCGTGGCTGGGTTGGGGCTTAGAGTTCAGGGTTTTGGGGTTCAGGGTCTAGGGTTTAGGATTTCAGGGTTTAGGTTTCAGGGGTTTGGGGTTCAGGGTCTACCTTGACCTTAAATATCTTACCTTTTTGGGGTTCCATATTATGATTTCCTTACATGAGTCCTTAATGGCCCTAGAGCTTACAGGGTTACGGAGTCACAGGTTAGGGTCGGTTAGGGGCTGTCGGGTCTGTCGGGTTTTGGGCTCCAAAAGCTTTAGGGCCATCGGGCTTGAGGCTTTACGCTCAGGGTTAGAGGGTTTAGGAGGTTTGGAATTTGGGGCTTCTGCCGTTTCTGCCTCTCGGCCAGGAGATTCAGATCGCCCTCCAGGCTCAGCAGCTTGCTGGAAGCATCGAACTTCGCCAGCTTCGCGTCGTACGCAGAGGCCAGATGCTTCCGGAGGACTTGCAAGGAAGCATCCAGGAATCCGAGGAAGGCCTCTTTGTCCTCCATCCCTAAACGCGGAGTATCCGAAACTGCTTATATTCTAACTTCTCAAGAGGCTGCTGGAAGTGCTAAGTTCCGCTGCTTACTGAGTCGGCTCTCTGTTTGCCATAGGTGAACTTGCATAGTCAGTGCACATGATGTGGGTGGCCCCGTAACATCCTAGCCTTGCCTGCTAGAGCACAAAAGCACATGGCCCACCTTTTGCGACTTTGGGTGACGTCTGATACCCACCTACAATGCCATGGCGGAAGCAGGTCAGCACTGCAGCCAGTCTGGATTTCCGTGTTTCGCTCTCCTCAAATGTATCCCTGGATGCGGTGCAAACACCATGCGATCTCGTGGCCCTTTGCCCCCAAGCCTACAACAACGAGTGCGATGAGGAGTCGTTGATCAAGCCCACCTTTACAGGGCCAACTCAGGATGTGCGTCCCTAAGGCATGGAGCTCACAAGCACCCGGTTCAAGGGATGCGACATGAACCCAATGAGTGTGGTGTCGACGGAACGAAAGCCTGCCCCGAGCCCGACACTCCAGCAACATTCCAGTCCTTTCCCCTGCCAAGGGCCTGCGTCAGGCTTCGTTCTGGAGAGGGTGCAGAACGGCCTGAGAACGTCGAAAGGTTGTTTCCGAATGGGAACGTTACAACAAAACCATACGAAAGCTGCAGGCAGCAGCAGGCAGCAGAGAACGCCACCCGTGCGTCGACGAAAACGGCGAGAACACCGCCACCAACAAGACCAAGACGACGAGGCGACAAAGACGCCATGACTACCGTCATCACAACCACCACCAGCACACCACCATGGAGACGGCCATCATCACCACCAACCGCAACAAGAGCAACAGCAACAAACAAACAGAGGGCCAACAGGAACCACATCAGGTTAGGCCGAAACACCCAGCGGCGAGCGAGTTCCCTGAAGTCCTCCTGGCGCGGCGGCAAAGTCTGCGCAGGCCTCGGCGGGCGTGGGGATTTGATCTTGATGTTGTCCCTTGTCGCTCACCCCACCGAAGCCCAGAAATTTAGAACTTTGCTGAGGCTGGTCATGCCCTAAACCCTAACCGCTGAGACCTAAACCATCCTAAACCCCTTCAAGTCGATGACTCGGCCCGCTGACTTGGATTTCAAGGACTTCAAGGCTTGGAGACCACACAGCCATGTCTTCGTCCTTCTGTCTGGAATAAGGGTTCTGGCAGGGAGAGGGGGAGGTGCATAATATAGTGATGATATAAACTACTTCTATCGTGCTATTATACACATATTACAAGAACTGTGAGTGAATAGTCTTACTAGCCATTTCCTCTGACGCCCAGGGCGTTCCGAAACAAGGAAGGATCGCTTCGCCTACATGACATGACCCAGTGCTCACCTCGGAATGCACGAACGTACCCTCTTTAAGGGCTCCTTGAAAGCTCTCTATAAGGCTTGTAGAATTTGGTGTCTTTATACTGAGAATGACAGGCACTTACAACTAATGATGCGCTGCTAAGCTACCAGTAGGTGCCCTGCACCTTACAGAACCTGCTCCCCAAGGAACCTTGCTCGCCCCGCCGGCCGGCGACTCCAAGCAGAAGTCTCTGAAGGCTACATAGAGACATAGAGGGTCATGGGACGTAGTAGCTAAAGTTATAATTTAAGGTAGCTCTACTTATAGCCACTTATAACTCCTACTTAGGGTACTTATAACCGGTAGCCATACTCATAATATTAAGTCCCATGATCCTCCAAGTACAAGCAGCTACATGGCTGGCAAGTACCACGTGGAGGAAAGGAGCATGTTGAAATATGCAATTGAGGTTGCCACGCATAAGGGCGCAACCAGGTACTGTAAGAAGATGGCTGTAGACATGGCATCCTTGTTCTGGCCACCTGATTCAGCCATCACTGCGACATTGTTGGCGGTAGGCGTGCAGCTGACGATCAAAGCCACCAGCCACAAGGAAGGATCCTTGGGCCCAATGCGGATGAGCCCATAGACGATGAGACTCATGCAGAGTGGCATCAAGACCAACTTGCAGAGCACGATGGCCACTCCCACCCTGATCGGAAGAGCTTCAAAGTTTGCCCCTTTAGAGAGAGCGCTGCCCAAGACAAGGAGGTTAAGAGGCACGGCCGCATCCCCAAGCTTGTAGATGCCATCATAGAGCCAGGTCAGAGGTGCATCGTTATCTTGGTCGAAGACATCCACCATCCAAGCCCTCACCGGTGATACGCCAATGACCAAACCAAGGAGCGCAGCAATGACCGGAGGTACAAGGGCCTGCTCGAGCATGGCCCGAAGCCCAAAACTCTCTCCTTTTTCCTCGTCTTCTTTGAGGAGGTAACGCCCAACTCCCCACTGAAGGACGGGATAGAGCATTAAGTAAACTGGAAGGCGCAGAAGCGGGTCGATGCTGCCCATACTCCCAGTGGCTGGAGTGCCCAAGGAGATCACTGACAAAAGAACAATCGGCAAACCTGTTGAGTTGCCGAAGGCCACAGCACAAACGGTCCCCCGGGAGAAATCGCTGGGTGCAGACGTTAAAACTGATGCCGTCTTTCCCAACAGCACGCCAAGACCTACAACCACGATCGGCAGGAGGAAGAGGATCCAGCTGCTCAGGATGATGCTCACAAAAGGCTGACAAGGTGCGCACTGATTCCCACCCGTATTGCACTGGTCGCAGTAGAGGATGCGGGAGAACAACAGTGCAGGAATTGCCAGCTTCATGGTGATTTCCCCCATGGCCTTTCGCACCGCCAAGGTGATGATGCCCTGCCGGGTAGCCAGCACCCCTACAGCGATGACGGAAGCTGCAACACCAATTGCTTTCAGAGACGACACGAGGATCGACAAGAATCCTGCGGCAGTAGAGGAGCTCTGCATTTCCATGTTGGACATGCCCTTCGTCCCAAACAGCCCATGGGGCTGATGCGCTTGTGTTGCATGCGCCTGCTGCAACAGAGATGAGGCCGTTGCAGGTGCCGCAAGTGGATCGGTGCAGTGGTCAGCATAAGCAAGGGTCACGGCAGCGATGAAGATCAAGAGCTGCATCGCTTGCGGTAAGATCAGAGCAAGATGGTATGCTCACGATTTAGTGGTAACTTGAGCAAATCGCCACTTCGGTCGACCTGTTTCAGCATTGAGGGTTCAAGGATGCAGGATCACCACCCATAGTTTGGAGAATGCTCCAAGTCGGAACATTATTTAGAATGGAAGTCTCACTGAGTGGCAACCCATCCACAGACTCGGAACAAAGATATGCGGACAGCATGAAGTGAAAAGGTAGTGTGTGCCTGACCCTATACCATCGACTACCCATAAAAACAAGCATGAGCTTGCTGGAATGTACAAGAGGATGAAACACGAAAGATACCCTGTTGCGGACCGTTAAACGCCTATCTCAGATCCGGACTCGAAGCACTTAAGGCCTAAACCAGAACGCCTAAGCCCAGAACACATATATAACATAGACCCTTTTGTAGCCTCTAAACGTAAAGCTGTGTAAACCTAAACCCCGACAGCCCCAAAGCCTCAAATCCCTGCCCCAAGACTCAAACCCCTAAGACACCTTCAGGGAACCCTTGAAGTAACCCTGACAACCACTAGACAAACAACACCAAAACTAAACATTAAACTGTAAACCAACAAGCAACACAACACAAAACCCTAGACCCTTAGAGGAACCCTGAAAGGCACCCTCAAAGCCCTACAAGCACATTTCTGCTTGAGTACCGGGCTTCCTCGGGACGCAGGTGCCCTTTGAGGTGTGCAAGGGCTCTACAAACAGGTAACTTGCAGCAGGGTGCTAGGGAGATATGGCATTGTATGCGGGAAGAGAGCGGGTTAAGATTCTCAGCATCTGCCTGTCTTGCTGCCTATCTGCATCTCGGATATGCAGTGCTTGAGAACTCAGAATAATGTAGAGTGTAGGAGGATGTATTTGCTTCATGAGAACTTCCCCACAGCCGACCCTAGGCACCTCAAACGGAAGCCAAAATCAGAACCGCAGCACCCTAACCCCCAAACCCTCAGCCTCAACCCGAGTCAGATTGTCAGCCATGCCATAAGCCTTATCATATGGAATACATAGGCACCCTAAACAATGGTAGGTAGCTTCGACGATTTCCCGTAGGATCATACAGCCTAGCAGTTCTATGGTTCCTACGGTAACCTCTGCAACAGTGCGGTGAATTTTGGCTGTTCATTTTGCGTCCACCAAGCAATCGGCAGCACAAGAAACTGTCCCGGCAAATTTTATTTGTCCTTGCTGCACACTCCAGGCAATCCGAAAGCTTTGAGACAATTGGAAACTGTCAAAGCGAATATCGCTTTCCCTGCAAGTCCAAGGACAATTCATGCGAAATTTGCTAAAGCAATCGAAAAATGTAAGGAAAGTGTCGCGGCGAATTTTGTTTGTTCTTGTTGCACGCTCGAAACAATCGGAAGGGTAAGGAAACTACCACGGCGAAGTCTGTCTGTTCTTGTTGCACCCTCCATGCAAACGGAAAGGCAAGGGAAAACGTCACGGCAGACTCTGTCTGTTCTTGCTGCACCCTCCGAGAAATCGAAACGGTAAGGAAACTGTCACTGCGAATTCTGTTTATCTTGTTGCACTCTCTAAGCAACCGGATGGGTAATGAAACTGTCACGGCGAATTCTGTCTGTTCTCGCTGCACCCTCCAAGCAATCGGAAGGGTAAGGAAACTGTCACGGCGATATCTGTCGTCCTTGTTTATCTCACCAAGCAAACGGAAGGGTAAGGAAAATGTCACGGCGAATTCTGTCTGTTCTCGTTGCACTCTCCAAGGCAAGCGGCAGGATCAGGAAACTGTCAAGGCAAATTCTGTTTGTTCTCGTTGCACCCTCGAAACAATCGGAGCGGTAAGGAAACTGTCACGGCCAAGCCTGTCTGTTCTTGTTGCACCACCCATGCAATCGGAAAAGCAAGGAAATCGTCACGGCGACTTCTGTCTGTCCTTGTTGCAGCCTCCAAGCAACCAGAAGGGTAAGGAAACTGTCACGGCGAATTCTGTTTGTTCTTGTTGCACCCTCCAGGCAAACGGACAAGAGTCCCGGAATCGCAAGGTAAAGGAAGTTGTCACTGCGAATTCTGCCTTATCTTGTTACACCCTCCAAGGAATCGAAAGCGAAAAGAAAAAGTCACGGCAAATTTCGTTCTTGAGCCTCGGGTAAGGATCACCGTTTCGGATCAACCAGGAACCCCAAGAGCCTTTTAATAGAGTCCTTATGGCTCTTAATAGTGTGTGTTTAGGATGTACCAGAGAGCACTTGGGGGGTCTGGGAAGGTTCAAAGGTTTGGGAAGTAAGCTTCAGGACAACTTACTGCCTAGACCCTCCGTCCACCCTCTCTTAGACCTTGAGGACCTACTTGCTATTTTGCGGCATAGACGTTGAGGGGGACAACAAATGTCGGATTTAGGCCTAAAATAGTTTGGGTAATCATTTAGGCCCCTATATTACTTGAACCCCCTGAACCCCCCGCCTCTTTGGAAGGAGCCATGACAAGGGGTTCACAACAAGGAACCAGAAAAACAAAAGAAACGGGCTTTCGTAGGGTTCATGGAGCCTGAACCCTATAAAGTCCAAAACACCCCCGCACTCAAAGGCCCTAAACACTCGTACGCAACGACGTCAACCTTGGTGTTAGTACACCCTAGACCTTGAACCCGTGCGCATCGGTCCAAGTTCTGAGCTTCGCACTAGAAGGTGCGACGGAGGGGGGGGAGGTGCTTGCTTCGGGACCTTTGCAGATCCGATGTGTTTTGGTTTTTCGGGTTAAGGGTTGGATCAGGGGGGTTTTGATATGACATGACTACACATGAAACTCCAAGTAAGGGTTTCGGGGTCTGAAGCGGCTTTACCTAATTGAGAAACAGGGGCTCCGCAGCCGCGAGAAACATGAAGGTTGATTTTGCCGTTGCTAGCAAGATGACTGCACCATCGGTGTATTGTGAACCTTTGTGATCGTCTCGCCCGAAGAGTCTAAGAGAGGAGAACTGCGACCCTACACCCTACACCGAACATGTGCCCAAGCCCCAGAGCAGTTTGGGACGGACTTGGTCAGTATTTTAAGTTGTTTGATAGACGGGTCCCTCCGTGCGCTCCTAGGACCAGAGAAATTTCCTACAGCTCAGAATAGGGTTTTGCGGAAGCTTGTGCGAATCCACAACAAGGAACCCTAACGAAACAGATATGATACTTGTACCGTCCGGAAGGGATGCGTTGGACCTAAAAGGCTGCGTTTCAAGGTTCTCGGGCGCCGGGCTCAGTGCATGCGTGGCTTCCGGTTTAAGATTATAGGGTCCAGGGCGCCATGGTATCGGGACAAGCATGCAGATGATTGTTTTGATGAAGACTTGCAGCCGTAACGGTCACACGGCTGCCCGCGCCGTTTTCTGCGGAAGCATGCAGACGGCTCAAGTGTCAAGTGCTGCGTCGAAAAAGACACTAACAATCGGTATGAACAGGCTGATAATGATGCACAAACTACAGCCTTTTCCTGGAGTCCCTCGCAAGGACTCTTTGGCCCTCTTGCGAGCTCCAACGCTCCGCGACGCCTCGCGGCCTTCGGAAATGGAGCATTCCTGAAAGGGCTTTGTAGTTCTAGGCCGCGCAAGGATGCAGGGTCTGGCTTTACACTAGGCTTGTGGGCGTGATTCAACTTGATTCTTGGTGCTTGTTGCGCGTGACAGCCAACGCCTTCCTCTTTGGGCAAGCCCACTCAAGTTCATCCAGGAACAGCCTTCTATAACTAAGCCCTGATGAAACGTTCCTCTGCCGCATACTGGCGGTTTCTGAATCCGTTGGCGACTCAACGCCCCAAAGTCTACCAAAAGGTATCAAGAGCAGTTACCCTGAGCCCCAAACCCGCAGACCCCTTGCAGGTTTCGAAATTTCGCAAGCAGTCCACCTCGGCTGCTCAAGTGGGCGCGATCTCACCGATGCGAAGCTCTGCTCTCAAGATGCTCAGAAGTCCAAGAGCACCGAGGCGTCGATGTGATTCGCATACCTCGGTCGAAGTTCATGGGTAGCTACAAGTACTTCTTGTTTCAATTCCTTCATCGAGCATTTCTTAGTAGGTATGGTATAGCTGTAAAACCTTATCTATGACCCTGCTTACGACTTACAAGTTGCTCGAGTCCCGCAGGTACGATCCCCGGAACTCCACCAACCACGCCTGGATTCATGGCCGCTTCTACAGCCAGCCGCCGAACAAGTCCCACTTACCGGCGTGTCGAATGGAGTTTTGAAGCCAAAAATTCCAGATGGAGCTGGCTACTTGATACCAATCCCTTAGAAGGGGCCCCCACCCTGTAATAGTGGTATAATATATAATAGGGCCCTAATATAATCCTTATAGTCACTATTACAGGGTGGGGGCAGCTTCTAAGCAATCCCCCCCAATGAGACCCGGAGCCGAAACCCTGCATCCAAACCAGACCCAAGGCACCTTCGTACAGCGCGGTCGAGATAGAAGAGCACCTTCGGTCACACAATATCAGCTCAAGACATACCTTCAGATCTATGAAGAATGCTAGGCTGCTGAAACCCTAGAACCACACTAATTCCTAGCACGACTTTGGGTATGCAGACCTCGCGCCTCCTTCCAGCCCCACAAATCCATGTCACGAACTATCGGACAAGTGCCCCAAAGCCGAAAGCCTGAACTACTTACCTTTGGTAGTAGGGAATGGAAGAATGGTAGTAATAGTAGTTATAATGGTACCCCATTCTTCCATTAACTACTAACCAAAGGTAAGACTATTGGACAGGGGGCCCAGTCGTAGCTCAAGTATTTCCTGGCCCACCGCTCGCTTCGTTCGGCCAGCTGCTTGGCCTGGCAGTTGGAAGACCCTTCGAAGGGATTCATGAAGAGGCTCGGGGTTAAGAGTATGTAGATTTTACCTTAACCCGGAAGAGTCTACCTTTTTGAGGACTTATATAAGGAAATCATAACAAGGATCCCTAAAAAGGTAGGCTATTCAGGGTTAAGGTATGTGAGAAGCTTGAATGTCTGAAGCTTGAGGGATGGCTGGGGGCCTCCTAGGTGTGGAGTTTGCCAGCGCTTGGCAACAAAGTGCTTGCTTCCACGATGACTCTTGGAAGCTTTCAGGTTAAACACCATCATCATCATAACCATAGATCTGCATCGTATCTCAATTTCATTCAGGCCCTTTGGTGTCGTGATTCGCGGTGATCTTCGCTGGGAAGTATCGGGGGGCTTGGAATCAGTGATCGCAAAGGCAATTGCGACTGATCAGACATTGTGACATCACCGTCAGGCAAAAGTAAACCGCAAAACAGCAGCAGCACAGGCAGTGCTTTTCGTCGTCGTCGCAGTACTGAGAATGGGAGAAAGATGTGAAGCATGGGAGGAGGAGGGTGAGAGTAAGTTTCGCTGTAGGAATAGAAACAGGGGTATGAGCCGGAATCGGAGTAGCAGTAGTGGCGGGAGTAGGGGTACGAGCGCGAGTAGGAGTGGGAGTGGGAGTAGTACCAGAAGGATCCCAGCAAGGACTTGGGTAAGAAACTGTTGACGTCTGAAGAAACAACTTGGAAGGTCATAGACTTGGGTATGTGGGGTACTGCTCACGGGACACGGCGATTCCATCAAATGCAAACCCGAGGCTCTGGACCCGGAACCCTGTAGATTCTGTAGATGTACTACATGGGTGGTTGTCAAAATTATGGCCCCTTTTTGGGGTACCTTAAATATTAGGTGCCGTATTCTAGGGACCCAAGAAGGGACCATAATTTTGACAACCGCCCACATGGCCCTGCAAGGTCAAAGGGTCGGTCCTCCTCTTCCTGCTCCTGCCTTGCAGAAAGGGCCGTTTTTTCGAGATCAGCAGGTCTAAGCTGGGCTTCGGCACGCAATTCGGTGGAGCGGAGTTTGGGGTTGAGGGCATTTCATGCCATGTTAAAGGCACTCGAAACTGTAAACCGCTGTAGACCCATAAACTCCAAAACTCTGCACCCCCAGTAGTGGTTTTGCCTGTAAGATAACGGGCCCCAGAGTTTCTGGTTGAAGAGATACAAGGCACCTTCAGGTGAAGGGCCTTGCGAGCCCCTCCCAATCCCAGTCACAAGACGTAGCCGCCCTTAGAACCAGAATAAAACCACTATTCTTCTTAATCCCAGCGGAGTTACTGTATAATTCTAGTTAATAAGAAAATGAAAGATAATTCCTAAGAGCAGCAACGCTAAGAAGCACCAAACTTCCGGAGCTTGACCGTAAACCCTAACCACACGACAGACCAAACCCCAAATCCTAGACTCCCAACCCCAACACCCTGAACAAAAAAACACCCTGAATTAAACGGAGCCCTAATCTGCACCACGTGATTCCGACAGCTGCTTTCTGATCGCATCCGAGGGTGCAGAAAGTTCAGCTTGCTCACCAGGTCCATGAGGTCATAGCCTCGCTTCAAAAGAGGCCAAGGCCCCCTCTCTTAAAGGAGCCCCTTAAAGGAACCCATTAGAGGAGCCCCTCAATCAAAGCAACCGTCTTCAACTTTGGAGTTTCTGTAAGCCAGCCAAGTAAGGATCTTAGAAAGCTCTTGCTCAGCTCAGAATATGCTCATCCTACTACCTCTCCTCCCAGATATCTTAGGAGCGGGGCTGACGGTTGAGTCTACATCTAGGATTTGGAGGCTTTTGACTGCACGAGCCTTGAAACCTTGAAGAATCGGGTCTCCGGGTCTGAGTTTTTTTCGGGGGCTCTTCAAACACCATGTTCAACCGCCGCAAAACCCTGAATCCCAAAACATAAACCCCCAACACCTCAAGGCCTTTAGTCTATCAAAGCCCGGTGGCGGATGGGGATGTAGTGCTCTCCGGGCACCAGTGCGGCAGGCCCGCCGATTTCCCCAACGAGCCAAGACACCCAGGGGCTGTCCTGCACCAGGACCACCTGGGGTGGGTTTCTAATCCGAGGGTGTCTTAGGGTTTAGGGTCTTGGGGACGTCGGCCACCTCATAGTTTGGCTGCGAAAGGGGCCGCTCTAGAATTGGACTAGCATGTGCTTGGTAAAGTGTAGCATAAGTTTATAGGGTCTGTGAAGATATCATTGGGGTTGGGGCTTCTGTCAGGATACTTTTTACCGCATGTTTCGTCATGGTTCTGTGAGGCTTTTCGTATGCGTTTTTAAGTCTATGGCTTGACTAGGCTGGTCCTCTTAAGAAGCCTCAAGAAAAATGGTCTTCAACTTGATACAGTAGAAAAGCAATATCCCAAAGAGCTACCTGTTTGGGTATAAGAGCACAAGCAAGCACCTGAACATCCCCTCGCTGAGGTACCATCTCTACAGGGGCGTAGGCTTCAATGGTTGATGTGCGCGTGCTTTTCAATTTATATATTATATATGGTACATGGTATAATATATATTGTATACTGCCCATTACATATTGTATAAATTATATTTTTGACCTGCAGGAAATTGGAGGGCTAAGGGCTCTGTACCGTTTCTTGACTGGGGGATCCCTGAACATCCGGAGTTCACAGTCGAGGCCTATAGGCTCTGCACTGCGAAGTACCGGGAAACCCCGTGCACTACGATTGATGGCCACTTCAACAACCTACTATAGAGGCCTAATTAAGTACCGATACTTTTTTTTTGGGGGGGGGGGTGCCCCAAAACCCTGTTCTTATTATTAACGCCCCTATGTTGCACCTCTCCAGGCCTGAGGTTCGGAGCTGTAGGGGCGGGGGCTTCGAAGTATCTGGCGCAAGGATACTTTACAAGGCTCTGACAGGGTCCTATAAAAGTGCTTTACTTACCGTAGAACATCTAAAAGGGCTCGTTTAGGAACCTACAAGGCTTCGTTTAGCAACCCCCCAAAAAAAGCTTCATCCGAGCAACACAGCCAGCAAAGATCTGCCAGTACGTTCGATCGCCGCTTCCGGTACCGTCGACGTTGATGGCAAACCCATAGTAGCCCTGGGTCTCAAAGGAGCCTAATTTTATGGGACCCCAAATATTCATGATATGGGAACCCAAATACACTAGTTACTAGAAGCGGGCTCCGGGTTCGACAGAAGGGCTGCTATAAATCTCCAGTTTACGGGACATAATCGCTACATAATTAGGGTTTGGGAGTATAGTAGACCATAAGTATATGAGGACTACAAGGAGATGTCTCATTATAAGGCCATCCGGTTTAGGGCTTGTGGTTGAGGGATTTGTACGGGGCTGATGCTTCCTGGGGCTTCAGGCTTCAGGGTTGTTCTAGGGCCTTGTGCTTACTGTAGGTCCGTCTGCGCAGGGTCCAAACACCCTGAAACCAAGAGTCCCAAACTGAAGTACCCGCTACCCGAAAGCCACATGCTGGGCCACACTTTACAAGGGACACTTGAGGTAAGCAAGGAACCTGAAAGATTCAGGGCTTTTTGGGAAACGATCCGCCTGCTCCTGCTGGCTCGAAAACTCGTCGGTGAGGTTGGACTCCACGCAGAAGTCCCAGAGCCTTGGTTTGGGAAGGTCTCGAATCGGGGGTGTTTCTCTCCGAAGAAAGCTTTGGAGCTGGCTGCTATAATCATAGAAAAGGAGTGCTACGACAGAAAGCACGGGGTTTGAGAGCATGGAGCTTCGCGAAGGCTGAAGGAGCTTGGAGCTTCCCAGTTACCTCTGGGCAGCTTACGGGCTAACGGCCGGGAAGCTCGTCTTCCATTTGCTGCGACTTCCCGGTGAAGCGCGCGTTGATGAGTCTTGGCTGCTGAGAATCAAGCGCCGGAAAAGCGGAATCAGGTATTGAGTAGCAAGGTTCTCGAGGTACCAGTTTCCAGAGGTTCTAGGGCTCTGGTTATGCAAGGGCTCTGGCTTTCAGGATGCATTGTCCATGCGGGGAGTACGATGACAGGGCAGCAAACAGAGAGGGAGAAAAGCAGCGACCAGCTTCGAGGTTCCGGAAATCGTTGGGATCGGCAACTCCTTTGGTGTTGCAACTGTAAGAAGAATGATCACCCAAGCTCAACCCTAAAGCTTCTAAGCCGTAGGATGCTGTTCGACGACGGTTCCGACTCCGGATATCCGATTTTGAAGTGTTTTCTGGAGAGGTGTTCTGGACAAAAGGCTCAGAGTTGGGCAAAGCTTCGCCAAATCTTTAAGCCCTACAGGCTTTCACACGGGTTTCGCGGTCAAAGGGATCAGTCACAACGACGAAGATAAGGCTGGGAGCAAAACAGCTGTAACAGAGACGAAACTTAAACAAAACTGTCGAAATGAACATCGATGAACGACAACGACAAGAAGGCTCGAAGTTCCCTTTCCCTCAAGTTCCTTCAAGGTGCTCGGGGTAAAGCTGCGACAGCCGGAGCAAACGGCCCCGGGGCATCGTCAGCCAGTTCGACATAGACCAAGGTGTCCTGGAAAATACCGTTGAAGAGCCAGACTGGCAGGCTGACATCCGAAATCCTACCAAGTCTAAACTCGCATCAATTCTGTGAAACCGCGGAAAACACCTCGACATCAACGAATAATGTTCAAGTGTCTGGCAGTCGTAGGATTCGAGGCAGTCGCCGAAGGCCTGTCAAGTAGAGGCTGAATGGGTGCTGTTGTGGAGAGCATTCGGGGTATGTGCCTTTGACGGGCTTCAATCTCAATTCTGAGCTTAACCCTCAAGGCGAGCACCCGTCGACGGAACCGCCCGTGGAGGATATGTTCCGTGGAACAAACCTTCCCGCTGAAGGAAGGCATCAGAATCTTCAGGTGTCTTACAAGCCAGCAAGTACATTCTCGGGTGCCCATGAGCTCCCTCGACAAGCAAGGTTTCCTCGTGATCGAAACTTGCACGAAACGGACCCGAAACCTGAACTCGAAACCAAGGGGAACCGTCTAGATTTACTTGACCTACAGAAGTCGACGGCTCGCAGAAGTAGGCTTAGGTAGGGCAACACACAACGAAAGTCGGGGAACAAACTCCCCAAGCCCATGGAAGGTTCGGAGCCAAAAGACCGGAAGGGAATACGGATTCTTCTGTTGCTTCTGCTCCTCTGGTTAATTTGCTGTCATTCTCGTAAGCGTCATCGTCAACAGTATCTGAAGGCACTTGGAAGTGAATCCAAAACCCGTAAGTCATACGTATAAGATACCGGAAATGCCTCTGCCTGCAATTGCCTTCTGCTTCGAAGAAGAAAAAAACTCTTGCGTTGGCCCTAAACCCCAAACCCCGGCACCTGTAAGCCGTCGCTGACACGCGGGAGGTCGCAGCTAACTAAACCTGGGTTTTGTTAAAATTAGTTTAAGTTGCCATTATAAGGAAACCATATTATTTGCTATGGATCCTTATAATGGTAACCCTAAACCCTTAAGGGAGCCCTCATAGATCCCTTTAAGGAGCCCTTATAGATCCCAATTATGGTGACTGAAACAACAAGGGATCTATAGGGAATGTATAAATTCCGTATAGATCCCCAGATTGTGGTATAACTAAAATAATTCCTTGTCAAGAGCTCAGAAACAGTTGGAGTTGGAGCCGCGCCAGAAGAGACTCCTGCGGCTCGGCGGAAGCCCCAAAAAACCAAGGAGTTCAGGTACTATAGGGGCCTTAATGAGGGGAGGCTCAGGGGTTCGAAGAGTTCGAGTACTTAAAGGGTTTAATAGGGCTTCAGGAGTTGTTCTAGGAGTTCAGGTACCTATCGGGTTTCGAGGTTATCTGTTTTTATAAAACACTTCAGGGGTTCGAAGAGTTCAAGTACTTACAGGATGTCGAGGCTATCGGTTTTCGATGTTATAGGGTTTCGAGGTTATCGGGTTTAGAGGTCATAGGGTTTTTGGGCTGTGGGGCTTAGGTTCCCACTACTGTATGCCCCTATGGGTTCAGACTTTCTTACTTGGGCCCAGAGGGCTCACGAGCTGTATTTAGGGCTTAGGGTCTAGAATTTCGGGCTTGGGGCCTCAGGGTTAGGGTTCAGCAGATCAGGTTTAAGGCTTTTGGGGCCCGGACTGCACCCAATACCCTCCATGAAAGCTTGTCGAAGCCTCGCCTGGGGCGGTTCTCCCAGGGAGTGTCTGCACCACTGCGCTGCACCTCGGTCGGTTTAGGGTTTCGGGTCCCTTAACCCTAAACCCTACACCGAGGTGGCTTGCATTAGAAGTTGCCTGTACGCTAGTGTATATCTATAGTCAATAGTTGCCTAGCATGAATCAAAAAGCCTGAAACCATAGCGAAACCAAAGCAAGTAAATCATACAGCACAAGCTTCTAAACGCTTTTCGAGGGCGCAGCCACCGTCTGCTTTCGCCCCTGGCCGCTGACCGATGTCTACGCTTCACTACTTCAATGCTTGCAAAATCTCCGGCATAAGAACTCCCCAAGAACTTAGGCTGTTTGGCCCTCTCGGGCTGAATTTGGGGCGTGTCCAAGTCTGGATGCTGCGACCCAGGACCGCAGATACTTTCAATGAACCTTTGACTTGCAGGCCTGGCCAGGAGAGAGCTGCCACTCCATTGGCAAAAGGACATAGTGGCTCCTCTCTTACAAGATGAGAGATTCCCTCAAGTAAGTTCATCCATCTACCCAACCCTACCTACAGCAGAGAGATGGGGGAATATGAGACCATTGTGTTCCGTGACAGTGTACAGCACGGAGAAGTCTGCACTCTGCACATTGTGTAATCCATGATCCATCGGTATGCAGATGTATATATGCATAAGTATGTATGTGTATATCCGTATATGTAAACGTACATGTCTATGTAGATGTAGATGTGTACATGTTTATGTGCTTCTCATTGCATGCACATATATATATATATATATATTTATGTCTTGAAACATTCACATAGTTATACATTGCATAGAATTCTCTGTACGTGTAATGTGTACATGTACGCACATATTTCGACAGAGAAAGAGACTGAGAAAGAGGGGAGAGAGAGAGAGAGAGATTGGGACGTATAGACATGTGTACCCGTGGATCCATCTATCTATCCATCCTCTTTGTAGACACACATATATATATATATATACATATATATGCATACGAAATACGAAATATGTAATAATAGACTTATAGGCGTCTACATCTGTGTATACTTGTGTATCCATGGCAGGTTCCGTAGCTCCTGGGCTCACGGGGCCGATGTCGGGTGAAGACGGGGACCGAGGCGAAGGCGCGATTGGTGTTACCTTGGAGTGTTTGAAAGTGGCCTTAAGAGTTAGAATAGGGCTCCTTTAAAGGATTCCTGAAAGGGGGTCTACAAGGGATCTAGAATAGGGAGAAGAGGGTTTTGGGGTCCCTTCTACTATACTGATAATAAAACCCCCAGAACAGTACATGTAATTATTCAGGCCCTTATATTGTCTGAAAGTGGCCTGAAGACCATGCTGCATTAGAATACAACGTAATGTACTTATGGTATACTGGGGTAGATTCTGGTAGTACTATAACAAGGAACCGGGGGGGTGACCACGGGAGGGGCCTTAAGCGCCAGCATGGGCCCTGAATAAGTCGAATAGGGTTTGTGAGGGGTTGCAGGGTTTAGGGTTCCTGTAGGCGTTTCGAAAGTGCCTTAATATCGGGTCGTTGATCATAAAAAGGCCTCCTTTGCGGGTTACAACACGGGTGCCATGATGTTAGGGTCGATGATTGGAACACTGCTGTGTGATAGCCTATACTTCACCATAAGAAACATGTTATACAGAGCCCTATCATGCAGGTCCGCTGAAACGGCTCCGTTGCAGTTTTGATCAACGCTTGCCTTCAGAGCGCTTAAGTCTTCGGGGTCTTAAAGTTTTAGGGTCGGTCTAACGGCGCTCATGATATCGACGATTCAACAGCACGCAGGCTCCGTTTGTGGATCTCAGCAGAACCTGTCGCTCCTTGATAGCTTGACAAGGACCCCACAAGAACCCCACCTTAGAGAAACTCCTGCCTGCAAAATGTGCTTCAACCAAGTTGCTCGGACTCACCAGGAGATCCACATCGGGCCTTGCAGGGTGTTTAGGGTTGTTCAGGGCAGCGGCTTAGGGTTGAGAGTTCTGGGTGGTTGCACATGGGCCTGCAAAGGGCCTTGTGGGCCTGCTTGGGCTTCGCAGGAGCTACCATCGCCATCCTGCACCTAGGCCAGCCCTATTCAAAAATCACCACAGCTAGATTTCGTATTAAGTTATAGTAGATAATTACTATACTATGATGTAGTATTAAAGAAATAGAATCAAACAGCCGAGCAACAGGACCTCCAGTCTCCCCACGATGGACAGAGCACTGGCTACGGCGATGATGTAGGAGCAGTCGTAGAAGGGCTCCTAGGAGTTAGGGCTCGGGAACTCTATGGCGGGGACTCTGCAGACAGTACGTTTTGCCTCGAATTCAAACGATGTGTCTGGACTTCGCTGAAAGTTGCGATTCAGCTGCTGGGCTGCAAGTTACGACTCCGTGGGCAAATGGATTGGATAATGAATGAGACATAGCGACATAGCTGTGAATGCCATCTGTGTCGATCGTTGTCTGTCACATGGCGATACCTGTACATTCTCACTGGCTTCAGCAAAATGTCAGCTATCAGATTCCATCCAGAAAATTCGACAGCAAAGGTCTATGTTTTCCCTCACTCCACATCCCAATCCTTGCCGCTCGGTTCGATCCCAGGGCCTCAACCCCCTTAAACTGCCAAGTAACAAAACCCTAAAGCCCTTATAAGGGTCTAAGGCGGCCCACCACACTCCCCCCTCCATCCGGTCTGAAAGCGCTGAAGCTCTAAACCAGAACCTCCCAACAACAAGCCCAACAAGACCCCCAAACTCCGAAGCCCTAAACCCAATTCCGAAATTGGAGTTTCCGAAAAATAGGGGCCCTAAAACAGTATGTACCCTAAGTAAGGATCCTTATTGTAGGGACCCCAAAATAAGGTACCCCCTATTTTCTGAAACTCCCACATGGCCAATGAAGACTCCCAAGGCTCGGGGCAGCATTCCTGGCGGTCGTGCACAGTAATGTTGTATCCACCTGGCGGGGATTTAGGGATCCTTTAAGGGCTTCTTAATCGGGGGGTGGGGGTTCCGGAAAGGGGGTTCAGGGTTCCTTTAAGGGGTTTTGGAGAGCCCAGTGTACCTTAAAGTTCAAAAGGCTGGCTTAATTGTTGAAATGGTCATTGGCTTTTTATGACATTTTATGGAATAATGGAATCGCACCAGCATCACGGAATCTCTGGGTTGTTGACTGCGGAGTAGAATTTTGGGTTTGGGCCTCTTTGTTGTCTTTAAGGTTCGAGTTTGGGGATTCGGTTTGGGGCTTCGGGGTTGGGGTACTTGAAATTCTGAGACCCTCTGACACCCAGCTCCAACCCCTCAAGGTTGCTGCTTGGACCCCTTCAGGCCTCAAGCCTGCCAATGCACTTATGTGGGTGGTTGTCAAAATTAGGGCCCCTTTTTGGGTACCATACTGGGCATACCACACTGTATAATCAGGACCCAAAAAGGGGACCCTAATTTTGATAACCACCCATGTGACTGCACCGTAGAGAAGAGCCTACTGCTCCAGTCGGGGATTGCGGGTCTAGGAAGCCAGTGGCGCCTCGAACAGAGACGAGGCAAGGACGGGTGCCCTCCGCTTGAGCCTTCTGGTATTCCTGCAGCTCCTGGCCCAAAAGAGACCAGATGTCCGGCTTGAGGCGCTATGCTGAGTATGGAAGTATGATTGTATACCTATGCCAGAAGGAGACCCCGAACATCAGTCAAACCGTGAATGCGAGGAGGCCCTAAACATGTGTAAACCCTGATTTCAAACCCTAAGCCCCAAACCCCGTTAACTACTCAGCAACCAAGGTTCCCGAGTGGTCCATCGCTTCCCCTCGAGAGGGGCGAACTCCCGGTCCAGCTCCACCTGAGGTTCCGTAAGTGAGGGTGCGATAGGGTTCCTTGATAAACGATTCCTGTTACTATGCGGGGTCCTTTGAAGGGTTACTGTGGAAGTTACTATTTCAGGGTAGTGTCAGGCGTCTTACGGTTCACATAGGGTCTTAGGACTTCAGGGTTGAGGCCTTAGTTAACCTTAGGGGGCTTCAAGGACTCAGGGTCTGAGGAATTAGATTAGAACAGGGTTTTTAAGGCATATTCTAGTATAATTACAAGAGGGAGCCCAAAGGCATAGTATTGGCACTCATTCTGGCTTCTATGTTGACCTCACCCCTTTTGCACTTTGAGAAGCCGCCCGCCTGCATCCAGGGCTCCTCCTGATTTTGGGCCAGGAGTCGCCGGAGAATCGGGTTGCAACACCTCGGGTGCAGGTTCGGGGGTAGTAACTGGGTAGTAGGGGTTTTACAACTCAGGGCGAAAGCTTGATCTCTGAGGGCTTCGGGTAAAGAGTCTGAGGATATGGAGCTGCACAACACAAGGCCCCAAAAGAATCGGAAGAATTGGGCGTTGGCTTCGTGTATACTTTTGCTGCATTTTTTGATTCGGGACTTCCACATAACAGGTAACGGACATGATGCCGCCCTCCCTTCTCCCCGGAACAACTGCCGTATAGACTGGCGAAAGCAGTCAAACTCAGATTAACTTCTGAAGCGGGCTTGCTACCAGCAAGAGCATCTGCATGCAAGAGAGTAAACAAGACTGGCAGAGACAAGAGCTTCATGGAATCGCCTCTGCTGACTCTACTTCTCCTGAACCACCCTGAACCCTAAACATCCCTACACCCTCTTCTCTTGCCTCGACACTGGACATAGGGATTGTGGACCAACTCCGTGGGCTCCATCGCGAAGAAGCGCCAGCAGGGATGGGAGCCGTCGCCCGGGACCACACAGCAAAACTCGCGCAGCAGCATCGGGGAGCTGTACAGGGCCTCTCGGCTACATGCAACAGAATAGGACTTTGGGGGTTCAAAGCCGGTTGTTGGGGTTTCAAGATTTCAAAAGTCCTGTTGTCATGGCGACGTGACATCGGCTAGGGGGCTTAGCATCCGAGCTTTCAAACCCGGAGCCTCTAGGAGCGTGCTGCCGACCTCGTCCGTTGATGCAGCGACGGAAGCCAGGATGTGATCCCAGCTACCTGGCTCGGGCTGTTTGGCATGATCATCATGCGTTTCGATGCTAGCAGGATACGATCATTTACTCGGAAGTACTCCACAGTCAATAGGGCCGGGCTGGTTCACGACAACCCCGAAACTTGCAAGCTTACAGACACCACCGTCTGTACATGTCGCATCCTACGCCCTACAAGCTCCATAGCTTGAAACCTGTAAACACCACCAGGTTCCACAAATCGAACCCCAAACCCGAAAGCCTCACAAAGATCCTCCAATCCTCCAGGCCCAGCCACAAGCGTCCGGCTCCGGTGTCTCACAACAGAAGTCCCAGGAGAAGAGGCCGCCGAGGGAGACGAAGCAGTCAATTCCTGACCTGAATTTGACGAAGTCTGGTTTAGGGCTTTGGATCTTGGGTTTAGGGTTTTGGGTTTAGACCTGAAGAGGACGAAGTCTCAGTGTTGTGAGCACTGGCTTCCCGAACACCCCAATATCAACTAAACAGCGGAGACAAAAGAAACCAGCACTCTATCTATATCTAGATCTATAACCATGCTTAAAACTCCTCTTCATTCATTCCTCCAGTAAGAAATCTTCGGAATGTCTTGGCTAGGGCATTAGGGTTCCGAGATTAAGGCCCAAGGCTGTGATGACGACTAAAAGGAGCCAGAACTCGTCCAGGGGACAGCGGATCGCCGCAGCACTCTTCGTAGGTCAGATTTGTCCCCAGGTAGTTGGCATGGGGGTAGAAGCAGATCTCCTCGGAGCAGTGCTCAGCTGGGCTTGACTTGGGGCATGGGGTTTACTGTAGGTTTAAAGAACTATAATGAATAGACATAGACCGCCCCACCTTCATCGGGTATAGGAGATTTCAGGATATGATTCTTCTGAGTCACTCACGGACAGAGTTTGGCATTTTTTTGGCTTCGCCTTCGAAGCCTTGTGTTGTTTGAGAGTGTGTGCCTTCAGGCATATGTCAGGAAAGGCTGAAGCGAAACTCAAGGCAACCCCGGAAGCCGAAACCTCAAACTCGTGAATGTCGGCACGTTTCGGGAGGCAGCCTTCAGTCAGTGTGCGTAAGGCTCACGGGCCCTAAATCCCAAGACCTTAAAGGCACAAAACCATCACTCCAACCGCCCAGCTTCGTTTCCAGTCCCCATGGCAGAGCGCACAGAATGCAGTCCGCGGCCATGGAAAAAGCATGTGTAGGAGGTGGGCTTTGTAAGATCAGGGTGTAGACTTCAAGCTTAGGTGTCGGGGTTTGCGGCTGCAATGCACGAGCAGAGCGGCCTAAAACAAGTTTAGGGGACATCGCGTGCTCTGCTCTCTGGTTGCGATGGCACAGGACGCCCAGCAACGGTCGTCTCAGCATTCGTATGTGGGCTGTTCGAAACTGCCGTGCCTTGAGGGTCCTGATACTGTCAAACATTCCACAGTAGCCAAATTCAGTCAGGCCAGTTAGCTTTTGTTCGGCTTCTTCATCTACTGGTGCCAGAAAATGTCAAGCCAAGCTGAAGAATCAGCGGGAGTTGCAGGCAGAGTCTGGCCATTACCCTAATGATGCTTCGCCCCCCAAACATCCAGAATCCATACACATAAACCACCCGGATAAGTAAGGCACCCTGTTGACTGATACAGGGGCCAATCTTGGAACAGGGTGTTGGGGTTCAGGCCCCTAGCCCGACAGTAGGTGCAAGCCTTTCATGACGAAATGCAGCGTCGGCGGCTGGCTCTCGCATGCGACGACAACGAGACAATGCAAAGTGGCAAGCCTTATGACCTGACTAAAACCGCGAAATCCCACTAAGCCCTGCTTGTCTAAAACTCAACTGCATCCCAGAGTCTAGAAACCCTGTAACAACTAGCACACTCGAGACCCCTCAAATTTGATGAAGTCATTCAGATTCCAAGCTCTTGGAATGTTGTGAAGAACTTTCTTGAAGGCCAAATCCCGGTCCCAACCCTCCCCAGGCGAGCAATCCCCTTCTCGGTGAGGGCTCGGTGGTGCCATAGCCTAAACCCTCAACCCAGCCGAGCAGAAGCAAAGAGAGGCCTTCTCGACTCCATCTGCGAGTCCTCAGCTTTTTCAGGCGGGATCCCAGGCTTCAGGACTTGAGAGCCCTTCTCTTTTAAGGGTTCGCAAGCCAAACATGGGTGGTAAGGAAATTGAGAGAGCTCGGCTTTGCCGATATTGACAATGACAGAGCTCTGCCTGCGTTTTGGTTCTGAGGCGATGTATGCGACTTACTGCTGGACCCCTAGGGATCGGATTCAAGGCTTCGGTCAGATCGTTACACGATTTAAGGTGAGGAGGCGTTGCAAAGCCCAGGCTTTCCACCGGCACCGAGCTGAAGCACCTCGCCATGCATCCCGTAAGAGAAAAGATGGAACCCTTAGGCTAGCTAAACGACCTGAAGCACCGCACCTAGCTAGTTCCCTAAATAATACCTCGGGAGATATTACAACAAACGATCCAAGATACCCAATCACAAGTGAAGAGCTGCGAGCGGCCGCGAAGTTGCAGACTCTCAAATGTCCCATTTTCCATCTCAACTCTGCTTTCTGTGGTGACCCGGCTCGATGCAGCGACACGTGCTGTTTCAGCACCTGTCAAAACTGTATTTTATCGCAACAAAGAAGCAACCGCAGGGATGGCAACCCTCACCGGCCTGTTACACAAACCGTTGGTGGCGACTGTCAGCCCCCAGCCAACACCGATAACATAGGTCTAACCGTCAAAGCGCCATTCTTTGAAATGCTCCCGGTTTTGGTGCAAATCCATAAAATAGGGGCCTGAATAGTTAGAACCGGGTTTTGGGATATATTATACGATAATGACGTATAATAACCACCAGAAGTTAAAGAATATAGGTAGCTACTCAGGCCCCGATATTATGCAGGTTGAAACATCTCGAACAGAACTTGGGTCATTATGAAAAGACTTTGCACTCCGACAGCGGTCGGCCAAACGTTGTGTAGTCCGACCGGGGCCCTGCATGCAACGTTCCATCCGATCGAAAAATCTCCACGGTTTTGCCACCCACCTCGGGCTTGGAAAACAGCATAACACAAGTGAACTTGTTCATTGTCTTATAAGGCCTCGAGAACCTGTTTTTCAGAGTCAACAAATCCTTAAGAGCTAGTTTAGACCTTCAGCCGCAAGTCTCTCTACCTCTGCCCTTGTCTTGTCTATGACATCTATGTTTTGGAAAACCCGTGTATGAATGTCCATGTGGCCGCGCAAACACCCTGGTTTCCAGTCGGTTAAAGTAGGCCATGCGCAATCAATCTGAACCTTCAGCGTCTTGACCGAAATCGTTGGCAAGTTGCGTGGGTGACAGAGAAGTGCGTTCCATCCACATCGCCTACTCGGAAGTTGCCGATCTGGACAAACCGATCACCTGCGGAGGATTCTCGGAGACTTGTTCCGTCTGAGGGCCTAGGTTTCGGGTTGAAAGTCGCGAAGGATGTGACGTCGAGTTATGGTCGAGGGTCTCGAAGAGAACTTGGGCTTGGCTCAAAGTGTCCCTGAGCCCTACCTTAACCCCAAAATATCCGACCTTTTTGAGGCCTTGTATAAGGACATATAAGGACATCATAATACAGAGCTTTAAAAACAGTGGCTTTCTAGGGTCCAGGTAGACCATGCAGACCCTGAAGAGGCTTTGGTTTTTTGGGGGGCAGGGTCGCGGTATGCAGAAAACAACTGCAGTCTAGCTTTGAGCTCGCTCTGAGAAACTCTGAAGTATCGGCCTGGGTCAGACCTTCTCCTCATGAGCCCAAACAGGAGAGCCCGAACTAACTTGGGGGGAAACAGGACACCTTACATTGTATTGGACAGTCTTAGCTGCTATGCTGTGCTACAGCTATGCAATATGTTACGGTACGATAATTACTATACCTCACGACACTGATATTTCGCTGTATATACTATATGATGTTGCGTTGTGGTAAGTTACATTGTATGATACCGTACTACGGCACAATACAGCGAACGATAATGTGAACATCACAACCCATACGATACAAGAAACAGGATATAGTTATAACCAAAATCAATATAACACAATCAAACATAACATGGTGCGATAAGTTATGACATAACCGAACAATGTATAACTTAATGTAACAGAAATAACATAACCGAACACAATACAACATGATAGACTGTGGGTATAGTACATTATGTTGTATTCAACTACATTAGCTACAGGAATTTATCATGTTTTACCAGACAGTTATAGCAGTTTATCTTATATCATATTATGCTACACTACATTGGATGGGGGAGGTCATGCTATATCGCATTCCAGTACACAGTGGAACATTGCATGTCGTCATTTTGCGTTGACTTGTATTGCATTATGCTATATATTGTTTTACGGTCCTATACGACAGCATTTTATTTGATATGGTCTGATCTGTCACTGTACTGCATGATGTCATATACATATATATATATATATAGGAACCTGTGTTGAATTTGCGATATCATACCATACCATACTATACTGAACCAGACTTTACTTTACTGTACTGTAACATTAAAGTGCCGTACAGTACATTACAATGTAGCATAGTATGTCGTAGCAGATATGACAAGACAACATTTTGTTGCATGTTGCATTCTATTTCGCTTTATAATTGTTTACATTCGTATATGGCCTTTTTTCTTAAACTGTCAATTCATCAGGCACTCCGTAGCCCACCCATCTCTACTCCAAGGTGCCCTGGGCAGCCATGAGTATAATAAGAATACGTAGTATAGTCTTAATACGTAGTACCGACTTCAGGGTTTACAGTTTGAGTTTTTGTGCAACTACTTGAACAAGCGTGTGTCGTAGTTGCGGAGAAACTTAAAAACAAACCCTTGTGAAATGAAGATTCTTACGAAAAGCATTCCAAACCCTCACAGAACCCCTTGTGGCAGTCTTTGCAAAAGCCAAAACAGCCAAGCTGCCGAAAGTTACACCCAGGGCATCTCCTTCCTGCCGACCCCAGAGTCCATAGTCCTTGGTGGAAGCGTGGGCCTTCTTGCGTTGGGATTTTTGAAGGCTTTAAGACTGCTGCGGTGGATCCTCCTAATCCTCCACTTGCTACCACAAAAGAACAGGCACATTCATGGCACCTACCACTCCAATGGCTGCAGCACCATCAGCGGTAGCATGAAGCATTGCAGTTCTTGTCCTGCTCCTCTTGCTCATTGTCATCAGTATCCTCACCATCGAAAAGATCATCACGAACAACGGTCATGGTCTTCCTCGCAATGGCACGATTTATGAAGCGATTTAGGAAAAAACAAACCCTAGACTGGCCCTAGACTCTGACCCGTTCAAGTGCAGACCCAGAGATTAGGATGGCCATAACAATGGTAAAGAGTGTGCTATACCAGGGACTGTGCAGGCCAGTTACATATTCCTTGCAGCCGGGCGTGCTGCTTGTTTTTGACTGTAAGATTGGTCAGGATTGTATCGGGTTGATTGTTGCGGCCGACCAAAGCTTGCTCTCGAACTTGCTTGTGCACCAATCTTATGAAGAGTACGGCAGGCAGCACATCTTCAATCGCCACCTTGGCCGAACCCTAAACTCCAATCTAGGGGCCTTAATAGTTAGAATTATAATAAGGAACCCCCCAAAATACAGTATCGGTCTAAGGCCCCTATAGTTAACCCTAAGTCCCAGCTCGTCTCAAAGAGTCTGTGCGAGGCCCCGGATGCAGTGTGCCATCCTTGCGGAAGATCTGGATCGTCTGACCGCCGCTGTGCGAGATGGAGAAGTGTGCCTGGAATCGTGCGGCTTCGCAACCCTAAACCCTATAACGGGCTTAAGGTTTGGAGCTCGAAACCCTCGAACCCAAACAAGTCTAGCACTCAACTTATGTAACACCAAAGCGAAAGGCTGAGGCTGACCCCGAGAAGTGGCAGAAACCTACCCGCCCACTAACCAGGAAACCCCAAACGCTGTACGCTTCAGCCATATACCCTAAACCCCCAAACTTTCGGGATCTTTCGGGTTTTGGGGCCAGGGAGAAGCGGCTCCTCGTCCACCTCACCCATTCGAAAGTGCCCAAACTGGATAAAGCGATCGCCGAAGGTCACTCGGTTGGAGCTGTGAACCTCCTGTGGCTTAGGGTTTACTCTAGAGGCCTTAATATGATTAGAACAGGGCTGTGGCGCAATACAGAGCCCAGCTTTAGATCCCTTATAGGCCCCTTTACGGATCCCTGAAAAGGGAACCCCAGGTAATTGTCGGCCCCATTATTATAGAGTACCTTATAGACCCCTTATAGTAGCCCTTATAGGCCTCTGTACAGCAACCCCTTAAGGGAACCTCAGGTAATTATTTAGGCCCCGTATCCTAGACCCTCCATCTAGCCTCTATATTAGACCCTAAAATGCCCCTTATTTGGGACCATATACCCCTATTTAAGGGCACAAGGAGGGTCTGGTATTATATAATACCTTAAATAGTAGGATCCTCATTATAAGTACCCCAAATAAGGTACCCCCTATTGTTGGAAACTCCCATATTCAAGCCTTTAGGGTTCGAAATTTCCTGTGGTAGCTCCCAAGTCGATCGGAGCCCAAGGCACGGGTTTCAGGGCAGCTCATTAAAGGGATCTATAGGGTTCCTTGTAAGGATGTATAGGGTTTAAAGGTACAGGGTTTAGGGACGGGTTTTAGGGTTTGGGGTTTTGGGGCTTCGAGGTTTTTGGGGGTTTGGGGTTGTAGGGTTTTGGGGTTTTAAGGTTTTTGGGGTTTTAAGGTTTTGGGGCTTTGGGGTTTTAGGGATTTAAGGTTTTGGGTTGTTTGGTTGTATGGTTTTAGGGTTTAGGGTGTAGGGGTGTAGCAGCAGGTCAGGTCTTTAGAGCAAGGACGTTTTTTTGAGGCTTCCAGTCAAAATCTCTATGGACTCTATTGCCTCTAAGAAGGCTCTAAATTCTACAGCGTTGGAGACTTTTGGAGTTAAGCCCCTAAGTCAAAATAGCCCCAATCGCACACTCGAAACCCTGCGTCCTGCAGCGCTCTTGAATGCTTGGCGGAGCTTCAATTGGTTCTTGCAAGGCTGTTTGCGAGCCTTCTAAAAGGCTGTACAGCACAAGGGTTTCTAAGAGTATAGGTGGTGTAGGGTGAGAGAGAGGGGCTCACCCATTGTTTGAGTTTACGGCGGCTTGGGGTGCAGGCTTGAAGTTGCTGGTTGTCGAGAGTTGGGGGTTAAAGATAAGTTGCTGCACTAGGTGGTCAGATATAGAGGAATGCTAAGGTATACTGGTAACAAGGAGCCCTAAGGAATTCTGTTGGCAAGTATGCAGGCCCCTGAATTACTACAGCTCCTGACCCACCCTTCAGTTCCTCTGGATTCGGTGGTCCCAAACTCCCGAAGCCCTGAATCATATAAACTCTTAACGCCCCTAATGAAAACCCTATCGACCCTTAAAGCCCCGACAAACTCTAAGCCCCAAACCGATCGAAACGTTTGAGGCTTCTTTGATAAGCCGCTGGAGAAGGGGCCGCGAGATGGCGACTTTCCAAGATCTGAATTACCAAGACGGCCAGCCCCTGCGCTCCTTCAAAGCAAGCATCTACACCCAAACCGGAAGGCCCCTACAAGGAACTGCTCTCGACCGTACCCCTAATGACGCGAAACATCCCGAAACCCTAGCCCCTAAACCCTCCTTTCTTGCAAGCCTTCGTCTCGAGATGCCACGCGCCCCAGCTAGTTCTGGGACCCGGATGCAAAGTCCCATCGTTGCGGTAGATCTGACAAGTCTGCCCTGCCTGTGGGGTACCCACAGACCAAATGACTGAGGAGTCTTCCGTAAAGTCTTCGTAGCATATCCTGCCTTTTAGAAAGGGCTTTGCGCAAAGGCAACTACAATGGTTTCATAAGGCTGCAACATATGAGGGTCTGCATCTACTGGATTTCAGTTCCGGGCTTTCGAGAAGGATCCCGAGAGCGTAGAAAACGAGCCTCTGGGTTTCTTAGGGTTGAGATGCACTCTAAAGATCCAAACTTCAGTTCTGGTCGACTAGCCACAGCAGCCAAGAGCACAGCTACCAGCTACTACTTACTTCGACTTTGACATATTAAAGGTTCCTGAACACTATCGTAAATATGCCCTCTAGCCCTCTAGTATCGTCTACTTGTTACAAGGGGCCCTAAGGAATAGTTGTTGCAAACAAGCGGATACGGGTTTACCCACAAGGTGAGCACGGTCCGAGACTGGGTGGTGTACTGGAGGTCCCTAAACCTTACGGAAGCACCTGGTGCGACACGGAGAAGTGATTTCCATCGATCGCAGCAAGCCTCCACTCGCCCAGCTGCAGGAAGTTGTGGCCAGTCGCGATCCCCGTGCAGGTTCCGAAGACGGTTTGCACCGTTCCGCAGTGCCACTGCGGATAGCGGTCATTCAGCGCAGCGGTCCAGTCGGTTCGCGGGCCGGGATGAAGCGAGCCATGCTTATGGTAGATCTGGATCGTCTGCCCACCGGCATGCGTCACGATGAAGTGAGTTCCATCCGCATCACCGAAGCGGAACCTTCCGAACTGGATGAACCGGTCTCCGAACCTGACAGCACATGGTGGCAGGGTGCAAAGCATCCACAGCAGTGGTTGTGAACATGTTCCACTTCTCTAGTCCCTCTCCCGCCCTCACGGAGAAGAGTTGCGGTTGTTGCAGGCTTCTGGCATTCTGCTTCACGGATTTTAGCAACGGAGCTGGATAGGCGAGAAGCAGCGATACAATCCCACTTGTAGTTAACCTCAAGTAGAACATAATACGAAGCTGCCTATGTAAACACAGCCCTATCAGACCCTGGCAAAGCAGACGGGATTTAGGGGCTGCCCCTGTGAGTTCCGCAAAGACCCATGGTTGCGTCTTGCAGCAGATAGCTAAAGGTTTACGGCTCACGCTTCACTGCTTTTTTGGAATCCTCCCGAGAAATATCCTGACCTCATGAAAACCAATAAAACACTTTATCCAGTTAGCTATCTATAGCGACACAATTCTTTACGGCCCGCCGGGCAGGCGCCCAGACTTATGCAACACGTTTGCATCAGCAGACGGAGTCAAACGGCCAATTACTCTGTATGGCTCAAGCATTCGTCACTTTGCACTGGTGCTGTTTTGGGGAAGAGCCTGCACGCGGGAGAATGTGTCTTTCTGTTGCGTTCGCCTCTCGTGGGATTTCACAGGGTTGGCTTCTTGGACTTCCGGCATCCTGAAGCCTCGCATGTAGATGGGAAAATTCAGCAGTTCAGGGATGTTCTTGTCAAGTGTGTGATTACTGCGGTGTTTACATTGCAAAGATGTAAAGTGTACGATACTCCGTCTTTACTTGAACCCAGCTCGTTTCTCGAAAACTTGAAGCTCACCTGTCAAAGCCAGAAGAACACGGAATAACAAAGCAAACGAACCGCTGCAAATCACGTGACTCCCCACCCACGACAAGGGTCTCAGAGCATGCCCGGCGCGGAAAAAACAATCAGAATGTGTTGGGGTACGTTGTATGTGTACCTTATGAAGGAATCGTGAGGAATAGCATGAGTATGTGTCAGTTCGCCCCAAAATTCTAAAGGAAGGCTTCTGTCTCTTCGCCGGGCAGCGTGACGCTGTTAGCCGGCCCGGAGCTTCGACTCCAAGCGTTGTAGTCCTGGGCTTGACATCCTGCTTTCTTCGAGTTGTGATTAGGGCTTTATACAAAGGCTACAATGCATATACATACTACCCCTTTATACATACATACAACATCTGTATACATACACACAAACATACATGGTACCTCCCCCATGTGCCCGCATCTCTGTTTCGTGCAAAATGAAAACTTTTGACATTGACATGCCTCGTTAAAAAAGAACTGCCCTGAAAGAAAGAGCAAAACCGTGTTCCCTCGGAAGAAGCACGCTCTGCGCAGACCCTAAGACGCTAAACCTCACAACATCGATCAGAACCGGCGTCACATCACCACAACTTGCAACACATCAGCCTGTTGTGTGTGCAAGCCAAACCCTAAACATCCCGGCGCCAAGGGTCCGTGCGAGGCCCGTTGTGCAGGGTACCATCACCGCGGTAGATCTGGGCTGTCTGGCCGTCCTTTTCTCATGGAGTCATGGGGTGCTTTTGGATTTGGGGGTTATAGACGGTTTGATGATTTAGGGTTTGGGGGTTGAGGGTCTGAGGGTTTAGGGTTGAAGGCAACTTCAAGGCTTTCGATGTTGAGCTTTATTAGACTTCTTGTTACAGAGATTCAGGCTTTGGCTTTGGAAGCTTCGCGGCTTGGGGTGTTTGGTTGGGCTCAGCTTTCAGGGTTAGTGGCTTAGAACTGTTTGGGGTTTAGGGCTTGGGGCTGAGTGGGGGCCAAGGGTTCAGGCTTAAGAGCTGAGAGGTCCTGGGTCTGAACCCCTGGTTCCTGGCCGTTACTAGGGATGCTTAAGTCCCTTCCCACATACCCCCAACCGTGAAACCTGCAGCCTTCACACCACAAGACAAAGCAGCGTCGCCGTACAGAACCCTTAAAGGAAACTCCCCCTGTCAGTCCTGGTGCGCGATGCTGAAGTGATGCCCATCTATCTGGCCCATACGCCACTTCCCGATCTGAATGAACCCGGGCCCGAACGTGATCCCGGAGGGGAAGCCTCGCACAAGGCACACTCATGGAAATTCAGGGATATTCCTACCTACAGTAGGGATGCTTGGGGATTGAGGGGTCCTTTGTTAAAGGTTGACGAATTCTCTCTCGAGCTCACAATTTAGTGTCTGGACGTCTGCTGCTTGTGATTGTAACATGTCTCAATCAACAACTCCCATTAAGTCCCGGATTGGAAGGAGGCGCCGGCAACCCCCGTAACATGCTTGTTCTCATTCTAGGTCTTCGGGCTAAAAACACTCTTCAAATCCACCGGAACTCTGATGCCTCAATCAGTACATGCTGTCGCCGACTACAACATGTTCAGCATCTCCTTCAGGCAAACATCCGCCTAGTCTTTCTGTTGGCACATCCTGAGCCCTGAACCTCCTGGATATAGCAGCAAAAGTAACATTCATTGTAATCGTAACGTTCATAGGAACAGTAACAATAGTTGTAGTAGTAATCAGTAATTCGCTAGAGTACTAGTAAATACGTGCCTCAGTAGTTCGAAGAGTGTTTTGGGGTACGTTCTAATACTATTGTCTGTGGATCACCATGATACTTTTATACAATTGCGAAGTCTTCTGACCCCTTCAAAAGTGGGTCCCCAAACTGAACAAAGTCCGACTCAGAACCTCTGCTTTAAGTCTCAGCCAAACTTCAAAGAATAACATCAGAGCTCTATAAACTGAAAAAACGAACCTTGAACCATCAGCTCCAAGTATGTTATACCCGTTACCCTAAACCCTTGGACGTAAACATACGAAACTCCTAAACCCTACACCGCTTCAAAATTGGCTTCCCTGCCATTTGCCCTCCAACTGGGGCCTAGCGGTCTGCCCCAGGCATTGTAATCCTTCGCTGTGCCCACGGATTCATCGGGGGCTTAGTGGCATAGTGCTTTGGTGTTGAGGGTTGAAGTTAGAGTTCAAGGTTACAACCAGGACCCTCCTTGTACCCTCAAATAAGGGTATATGGTCCCAAATAAGGGGGGCATTTAGGGTGTAATAGAGGGTAGATGGAGGGTCTTTGCCGGGCTGACGCACTTCTATGAGGATTCTATGCACAAGGACTCTACACCAGCCGCATTCACGTTTGTAGGGGATGCGAGGCCTAGAGTTTGTCATAACATAAGAAGCTGATGTCAGTACCTTGGAAATGACATCTAAAAGAAGAGGTCGACGTAGTGTCACGAAAGCATCCATTCTATCTCCCAAGCCGCCCGGCAGGGCTGACCGGAAGTGTCGTTTGGGCTTGGAATCGAATCCCACGCTTGCATGCCGGAAGGCCGGAAGAGGGACCGCCACGGACACTTCAAGCGCTATGCAACAGAGAAACCGCCACAAAGAGCAAGACCAACACATGCCCCGTTGCAAGATGGGTGCAATAAATATGTTGCGAAACATTGGGAACGAATGCGAACGTTTTGCACCTAAAGTGGTGCCGGCGACTGTGGGTACCTCGAATGCAAAGTAATTAGTGCGGAATCTTTTCAATGATAAGCCCAATACATAATCCGAAGCACATTGCAAGAAAACTACAAGCAGTTCTGCTGCTAAGCCCTAAAGCCAGGCCACACCCAAATGATCAACTTTTCCGTTAACGCTAGCAGTTTTGTTCGAAGCACAACTTCCGACCCTGAACTCTTAACGTGGAGCCTGCTCGTCCGTACCCGACAACCCCAAACTGGTACCTCCTCTCCTGAGATTGGCATCCCAAGTCTGTCAAGCCGGAACCCTTGAAGTCGCAAAGCACAAAAAATGAAAACCCAAACCCTAAACCCTACAAAAAGACTTCTTGGACCTTGTCCTGCAGCCTTGAAACATGAAGCCTGCAAGCCCTCGCATTGGCCGCATTCCATGTCTTTGATTGGGGGTTTGGGGTTAGGGTTATGTTTATGATCGATAGATAGCTAGGTAGTTAAATACATAAATAGACAGATCGTTAGATAGATCACATAGAACGATGCGACAGAGAGATAGCAGGCAGGTAGCTAGCTAGGTGGGTAGGTAGATAGGCAGGTTGACAAAATTACAAACCGGATCGAGGGAGGGATGGCTGCATGGTTTCGCATATGTATCGATAGCGACAGCAGATAGCACGTGCCATCAAGACCCTGCTTTGCTGCTGTCCCAGAGGCACTCCGCGGCCCGCCGTGCACGGTCCCATCTGCGCGCCAGATTTGCGTTGTCATTCCGTCCTTTCGTGGCACCGGGGTTCCGGGCTTCTGGTGTTGAGGGCTTCAGGAGCCTGAAGTGTAGCGAAAGGAGCAAAGGAGCAAACGCGCATGGCTTGACCGGAGTCGTAAGTACACCAGGAATTGCAAAGCGAAGGGCATTCCTGGTTTCTGGGTAGGTGATATCGGGATTGGTCTTGACATCAATTGAAACTGGGAAGACACTTCCGAGAACCCGAAGCTGGAACACACAAGTCGAAATCCAAAGTCCGACCCACGACTTGATGACAAGACCAGACGTGCGGGCTGTTCAAACACTGGGGGGCCATAATCACGATACAACCGTGAGGATCTCACACTCAAAGGTTCCCTGGGATCCCCCTTATTAAATACTAGAGGGTTCTACAACAGGGTCCCCTTTAAGGAGTACTGTAAGGTTCTACAATAGGGTCCCTTTCAGGGGTTCCGAAAAACTGGACGTTCCTTCGGTGCTCCTTACGATCAAGCACATGAAGTTCTGGTGGCAAGAGCCCACTCCAAGCCCCGACAGTCTATCTGCTTCAAATCAAACAACAGTCCAAGCTTTGCAAGATAAAGCAAAATGGCAAAACATTGTTCAACTTCTCAAAACAACACTCCAGCACATGTCAGGCTTTCCCGGAAGATAAGAGCACAACACATGTTCAAGCGTTACGAAAAAGAGACGCACAACGTGCTCAAGCTATCACGACAACAACTTATAGGGACGAAACCCAAACTATGTGGAGTTCTCCACTCCGGTTGCCAAAAAGTCCTAAACCTCGAACACTGAGACCCGCCGCAGAGTCCTTGTGCGAAATCGAGAAATGTGTGGCATCAATCGCTGCCAGACGCCAATCTCCCAGCTGGATGAAGCGATCCTCGTGGGCGGATGAGCAAGGATGCTTGCTGTGGGTTTAAAGGGTTCAGGGTTTTGGGGTTCCAGTTTAGGACTTAGGGTGTAGGTTTCTCTGCCAGGCGTAGCCTGAAATGTTCCAGTCATCGCTAAACTCAGCAGCCCGGAACAAGTTGAGCACCTTTCGGGATGTCCCACAGCCACCAACAAATGCACTTCCAACACACCCCAGAACCATCGAACTCTAACCCCCGAAACTGAAGGATCCCCAACACAAACGATAAACCCTAAACCGACGAAGATAACCCTAAACCCTTGACCCAGGATCCCCAGACTTGAAACCCTAAGCCCTGAACCGAAAAGACCCCAGTCTCAGCCCAGGCGCGCCAAAACCCGCCCATCCGCTGTCGCAGGCTCCGTATGCTATCTCGGGCAAGTCCTGGTGAGTTAGGGTTTAGGGTTTTTGCGGCCTTGGCTTGAGGGTTTGGGGGCATTGGGCTTAGGGTTTGGGGTTGTGTTCCCCCGAGCCGCCGCAAGATTTCTCCCACAAGGCATGCGGCCTCTGCTGGAAAGTACGGCAAAACCTGCAGGCATCTGATCGCTTCTTTGAGAATCAAGAGAACCGCAAGGCCCCCCAGGGATGGTTATCAGAAGGGAATGCTGCAGCGGGTTACGGTTTCATATTCAAGCCTTGTACTGTATACATGTACCATAATCCCCTCCCCCCCGCCCCCCCCACCAAACTCTCATTCTAAGTATTCAGGCATCGACATCAGGTGCTTAGATTTCAAGGCGGACTCCACGTTCAGGGGTGGTTACTGTTACTACGGATGCTGCAATTCTTAAGACTACGACTATAATTGATATTGCCAATATACATAATTGCTACTATGTTCAATGGAGTTCTATGGGCTTGTTAAGGCCCGTGATCTGGGAGACTCAAGAATTCGAAGAGGGCTGTGGTGTATTAGTGGTAGGTAAACTAAACTCTACCAGAACATAATGAGGATTCCTGAGGATCCTGAGGTCCTTGCATAAGTTCCAAAGCATGAAGCCCCAAATGCCATTGAAGAAACAATCGAAGGCTTCCCTGTGCCCCAATAAAACCTTTGGGGTTTTGGGGGTGTCCGGTCCCGACTTCATGGCTTTTGCGGTAGTTTGGAGGCGTCGTCCGTGCCATTCGGGACAAGGGGATCCTAATTGTTGACTGGGTTCGCCAGTCCGAGGACTGGGGAAGCTCGCAACACCTCTTTACACCCTCGCAGGGCTGAAGCCCTGTATGCATCTACTGCGTGGGTTGGAAGAACTGATGACAGCATCCCCTGACAATCCCTCTTGTAGCTTGAGGCATGACATCCCTGTCCTTGCAGGTCCACGCACTGGGGCTTCTCGTGGAGATTGCCCCGGTCCAGTCGGTACGGGGTCCTGCAGGTGTATACCAGGCTTAGGATCCTGGGTTCAGGGTTGGACGGTACAAGGGCGTCGAGCTACTGGTCGTATATAGGCAGACCCTTGGGTAGACTGTTCGTCGGCATCCTCAAGTGCTTATTGTTCTCTGTTCGACAGACCTTGACGGGAATATAGACGGAAACAGAAGCTGTTTTCCGAATGGGCGACTGGGTGTTCACAAAAAGATAACCTTGGTAGGATTACAAGCTGGGTCCGCTAGGTTACTTGCATTGCCTCGATGCGGTGCGAGAAAACGGCAGCAGCAGTGATCATGGCAATGATGACAGCCACCAAGCTAACCATAACAGTACTGCTAATCATGGAAATAAAAACAACTAAAACACCACCACGGCCACAACCACAACCACGACCGTTACCACGACCGCGACCACCACAACGACCACTACCACTACCACTACCACCACCACCACCACCACCACGACCACCACCACAGCCGCCACCACCACCACCACCACCACCACCACCACCACCACCACCACCACCACCACCACCACCACCAACACGACTCCTCCTCCTCCTCCACCTCCTCCTCTTCCTCCTACTACTACTACTAATCATAATAACAAGAATACTAATACTATCGATATAACAACAATAGCCATAATCATGTCGATTACAACAATCATAATGATAATCGCAACAAAGGAATACCAGCAGTGGCTATATTGAAATCACAATACTAATTACACTACCGATAAGACCGAAAATTAGCAGGAGTACAGGTAATGACAGTGACAAAGGCAATAAACAAAGGTAAGAAGAAGAACGTGAAATCGTGCTAATCACAACAATAAGACGCTAAACGTCGCTAACAATAACGACAAACATAATTGGCAATGAGAGGAACACCGAAAACAATGAACTGCGAAACCAGCATTTGCAACAACGGCAGCAGCAGCACCACCAACAACAACACCACCGCCGACAACAACAACACGCGCTCAAGGCCGCAAACCAAAAGCCAACAAACAACACACACACACACCAAATTACAAGCAACAAACCACAAGCAACATACCAACAACCAACAAAACCAACACCAACACCAACGCCCCAACACCAACGCCCCAACAACAACCACAACCACAACCAACAACCAACAACCAACAACAACAACAACAACAACCTAAAACAACAACAGCCAACCCACAACAAACAACAACCTGTCAACAACAACCACAAGGCGCAACAGCAACTACCTGCAAACAACAAACAACACACATTTAACCACAAACTGCAACAACAACGACGACAACAACAACAACAACAACAACAACAACAACAACAACAACAACAACAACAACAACAACAACAACAACAACAACAACAACAACAACAACAACAACAACAACAACAACAACAACAACAACAACAACAACAACAACAACAACAACAACAACAACAACAACAACAACAACAACACCAACACCAACACCAACACCAACACCAACACCAACACCACCACCACCACCACCACCACACCACCACCACCACACCACCACCAACAACAACAACAACATCAACAACAACACGACAACGACAACGCCAACGCCAACACCAACGCCAACGCCAACGCCAGCGACAACAACAACAACAACAACAACAACAACAACAACAACAACAACAACAACAACAACAACAACAACAACAACAACAACAACAACACCAACACCAACACCAACACCAACACCAACAACACCAACAACACACAACACAACAACAACAACAACACACAACAACAACACAACAACAACAAACAACAACAACAACAACAACAACAACAACAACAACAACAACAACAACAACAACAACAACAACAACAACAACAACAACAACAACAACAACAACAACAACAACAACAACAACAACAACAACAACAACACCAACACCAGCACCAGCACCAGCACCAGCACCAGCAGCAGCAGCAGCAGCAGCAGCAGCAGCAGCAGCAGCAGCAACAACAACAACAACAACAACAACAACAACAACAACAACAACAACAACAACAACAACAACAACAACAACAACAACAACAATAACACCACCAACAACAACAACGACGACAACAACACCACCAGCACCACCAGCACCAGCAGCAGCAGCAGCAGCAGCAGCAGCAGGAGCAGCAACAGCAACAGCAACAACAACAACACCACCAACAATTTTATTGGACGCTGAGGGAGCGGGCTCTGCTCATTGCGGGCGTGTGAGACTGCCTTTGCACCTGAGCGAAGGTCTGAGAGCAGAAATGCAAAGGGCCTGGGCCTGAGAGCACTGAGAACAGGCTAACGGAAAGAGAGAGCTACCCTACAAGCTACATCAGAAGCCAGCTCATATTACTCAGGCGTGGGTGAGAAACCCTCCGACACCCTCAGTGTGGACTATGGCGTCCCATGTCCACGAACCAATGATTGATGAGCCGTACCCCGCGGGACCGTCACTCAGAGTGCCTGTTGCGTGGCGTCCCACTCATGGTCACTCTCAATCAGAGGCGATGGGCCGTAAGGTCGCAAAGGTGAAGGTCGGTCCCACGGAGCCAGTGGGTCGCCCCCTCCCTGTAAAAGGAAGAATGGGCCGCTGGCTGCAGGGGAACCCTCAGCTTCATCATCAGAAACATGGACTGGCATAGGGCCAGCCTCCGCTGTGCTCGGTAATGAACCAAGTCGCACTAACAGCACATAACAGCCGTGGCGTGCTTGCCTGAGATCGGAATCTGAGGCCGGAATCGACGGACGACCATCGTCCGTGCTGAACCAAGGTTGATCGGGGTTGCTCCTCCAAAGGGAGCGATAGTGTCCACTGTGCGGAGTGTCTCCGATATGAAAGACACAGGACTGGACCCATCCGTGCTCTAGTTGAACGGAGCCCGTCGGGGCCCACTGCGGGAGCTGAACAGGGCGATGTAGACCTGTTACGGCATAACTGAGCTTGCGACCTTCAACGAATCGTGCCACCGAGAGAACCACCAGCCGTTGCTGCCCTCGAAAAGCAGCGTACACTGGCTGACCGGACCACCGAGAGATCAGCTCCTGAAGTTCGTGAGAGCCAGCTGCCGTCGGAGCCGGCAGCAGGGCGAGCGGACCACCCTCATCCGTTACTTCAGTAGTGCGCCCATCCCTGACTTCCCAGGGTCTTGCGATTGGAAACCCAGTAATTCCAGCGAACAAGGCTACCGGAACTCCGAAGCATCTTGCTGTTGACCATCATAGCGCCAGGTGGGAGTGAGATGACGAAGTGTGAAAGTGGCAGTCAGGGCAAAAGGGGAACCAGAGGCGGAGTCAGCCACTTCGTGGTGGAGGGAGGTGCTGGCTCTTCCGTGCTCAAGCAAGATGCGCGTCGGCACCAATGCCGAAAGCGTAGAGTTGACATAGCAGTAGTTAGAGATATTGCGCAACGAGCGGGGAGCAGCGAGTGCTCCGTCCTTTGATCCTTCTGCCTCCGGATTCGATGGCAAGGGGCCTGCAGGTGTTGCCTGGCGAGTCAGGGGCGTTGCTCCGACAGCGGTATTGCCGTCCTGTTTGGGAGCATGGCCCGGTGTCGAGAGATCATGAGCCAAGTCATAGAACAGAATCTGAAACAGTATCGGACACTGTGCCGGATGCTGCCTCCTGTCCGTAACCTGCTTGCGACAGCACGGACAGGGCATGCCCTTGACAAGGACCAGACCTGATTTGCTGCTCTGTGATGTGGCAGCTGCCCCATGAGCCGCCCATTCGGGCTTGTGGGCCTGCCTGATGTGGGATTTGAGTTTGGTGTTGTCTGGAGTCCAGAACCCACACAGCAAGCAATAAGACATAAGGTCCTGAGACTCATCCAACCTTCCTAGTTCACCAGCTGTGTGTGTAGTCAAGGTGTCATGCAGGCGCTGCTGCCTGGGATGCAACCGGGGCATCAGCTGCGAGTCTGAGGGAGGGTGCGCCGCGTCATCCAGCTCCTTTAACCTAGCTGGCTCCGAACAGGCGCCAGATAGCAGGTGATCTTTTAAGCCCTTCATTTGAGGGAATTGCCTGTTGCAGGCTGCACACTTGGGGAGCCCTCCTACGGAGAGAGTGTGGGAAAAACCTCGAGGGACATATCTAAGAACCGAGCCTGGATGCTTGCGGGCCTGGTGGGTGCGAAGACCAACCTCAGTGTCGAAGGCCTGAGCACACGTCGGACATGCGAAAGAGCGAGGGGCCTCCTGCTGCGCTGTGTCCTCGGAGAGTTGTTGCAGAACGTCTGCGTACCTGGCAGAGAGCGCCTCTGCTTGATGAAGCGCCTGCTGTGTCAGAGAGACATCACCTGCAGGGGTTGTCTGCTGGCGAAGACCTAGGCGCTTGACACGATTGGCTTGTCTCGCCTGCAGCTTACAAACAGGATCCATGATCTCGTGGGAGGCATAGAGGTCAGTGGTCGATATGTGTGTAAGGTGCACTGGCTTGTTCAGTACAGCTCGGATTTTTCGAGCGTGCCAAGCCCGCAAGAACACCACCACCACCACCACCACCACCACCACCACCACCACCACCACCACCACCACCACCACCACCACCACCACCACCACCACCAACAACAACAACAACAACAACAACAACAACCACAACGACAACGACAACGACAACGACAACGACAACAACAGCAGCAACCACAACCAACAACAGCAGCAGCAACAACAACAACAACAGCAGCAGCAGCAGCAATCACAACATCACCACCGCAACAACCACAATAATATTTTCAGCCGTTCGATCGTAATCGTTATAGTACATAGAAACAAAAGTAGTAATAGTCCGAACAACAGTAACGGCAATAATAATGATACTAAGCATCGTAATAACAATGTTCACTGCAACAAGGTGTAGTAATGACACTAATAACAAGAATCGTTATCATTGATCATCGGCAGCAGAATACTTATAACCTCAATAACTGTAGGCTCTCAGACTCCGGTACTTGTTTGGAGGTTTGAGGTTTCGAGCTCAAGTCTGGCCAGCTTGTTCAGAAACAGAGGGGCCCTTTCGGAACTTCGGGATGGGAGCGGCGAGCCCTATGCAGTTTAAGGTTTGCGGCTTAAGCCCCAGATGTGTTCCCTCTAATTTCGGAGGCGGGTAAACCGTAAGCTTGGGCCGAAAACCCTGAACCCTTGCAGACCCTTAACTCAAGCCCTTGTAGGGTAACCCTAAATTTCAAACCCTAAAGTAAACCCTGCATGTCTTCGCCCACGCGGGGCCTGGGTGCAGCGTGCCATCGCCTCGATAAATCTGGATCGTCTGTCCTGGACCGGGTCTAAGAAACCCTGGTGTCCGACACGAGTCGAAGCGACCAGAACATAATGCAGGGGCCTTCATAAGTAGTTAATTAGAGGGTGCAGGACGATATGTTTAAAAAGGAACCCTCAACACCCTATTCAAACTATTAAAGCCCCTATAATACCCAAACTACTAAGAGCACTCAAACAGTCTCCCAGCGGCCGCTGTCGTGAGTGACCAGGAAGTGATGGCCATCGGCATCGCCCAAACGGAACTTTCCCAGCTGCACGAAGCCTGGGTGGGAGCTCGCTCGGGCGCAGCTTCTGTCGCTGGATGAGCTGTAGAGCAGAGTACTGGATTCGGAACGATTAGTAGACTTAGTAGATGATACAGTTCAGATCATTCGAAAGACCCCTGAAACAATCTGAACCCTCACACCCTAAAGCCCTAGGCCGCCAAATTTAAACTCAGATCGAGCAGCGGTCGCCAGCAGTGATGCCCGCAGGCATGGACTCCTAGGCCGTTCAGCAGCCCAACAAGAAGGAGTAGTGTCGGTGATATATCCCTATGTATAGAATCACAAGAACCCGAACACAAACGCACTAAACCCAATAAAACCTAACCTTAAACTTTCAACCCGAAATCCTACACCCACTACTAAACCCTAACCCTAAACCCTATCTCCTAAACCCAATGTAATAAACCCGAACCTTAAACTTTAAACCCTAAATCCTGAACCCAAGAAACCCTAACCCCAAACCCTAAATCCTAAATCCTAAACCCTACACCCTAAATCCTAAACCCCAAAGCATCCACCGCGGAAGAACCGAGGCTCTGGGCGGTCGAAGGTCGACCAATCGGTTGTGGGCCCCGGGTGCAGCGTGCCGTCATTTCGGAAGATCTGCACCTTTCTTTGGGTGGCGAGGGCTTAGGGACTTAGGGTTTTCTGGCTTTTGGGCTGGTTTAGGGTTCATATATAAGGTTTAGGGCTTTTCGGCTGGTTTAGGGTTCATGTTGGTTCTTGGGGCTTTTGGGCTGGTTTAGGGTTCATGTAGGGTTTAGGGCGTTTAGGCTTTATAGGGTTACTGTAGGGTTCAGGGTTTGGTGCTCGGGCTTGGCGTGCTTGGGCTTTAAGCTGAAGGAGCTTATCCTTGAGTAGCCACAGCCTCGGCCCAAGTTGCCCTGTTGCTGCGGGTCTCGGGATGAGCTTTAGTAGGGGTTTCGGGCTTCGGGCTTAGGGCACCATGAGTTGAAACGGCTGTGAGCCCCCGAATCTTGTTGCCAATCTCAGGTGCCGTTTGGCCGCCGATGTGGGCTATGGAAAGGTGGTTCTCGTCCACAGCTCCCACGCGAAACTTCCCGATCTGCGGGCAGTGTTGGGCTTGTAGAAACACTTACTCCTTCCCGTACAGCGGTACAGCTTTGCGACATGTACGTTCAGAGCTTGGGTTCGAGGAGGGCTGGTTTACGGCTGTGTAGGGGTGTATGAGGCTTAGGGTCTTGGCTGTGGGTCAATGTTCTGGGGCTTTAAAGTCCCGGAGCTACAGAGTTTAGGATGGAGAGATCAATGTGATACATGCCCCCCCCCCCCCCAGAAAACCCCGAACCGAACCCCCAATCAGTTCAAAGGCCTACACACCCTCCAGACAATCGTAAGAATCCTATGAACACAAATCCCCTCCAAAGCCTTGCTATAGAACCGTTCTCGAAAAACAGCGAAGTGCGGATGCGCAAAACCTGCAACCTGTATAACCTCATTTTCAAGGCAAAGCTAGGAAGTGCCTGCGTGTGCTGGAAGCCTTCCAAACGCCACCAGAAGCGCTGCAATCCTTGTAGGACCCTTCTGAAACTATACAGCGGCCTGAATGTACATACTGGAAACCGTATAACAACCGTAATTCATAACCGTAGTACAACACACTACAAACCATAAATACCCCGTGTGGTGCTGATTCTAGAACTCCTCAGAGGTGCCTGGATGCACTGGGAGCCGTTTACACACCATCTGATTCTTTTTGAAGGAAAACACAGCAAAGCTGATACCCACAAATGCTGAACCCAGCTGGCTTCCCTCGCATGCATTGCCAATCTACGCCCGCATCGACACCGCCAACCCACACCATCTGATTCTGATTTATATCTGCTTTAATGTTGAAGTTTGGAGTTTAGGAACCCCTTACCGCAAACCCTCAACCCCCACGCAACCCTGAACCCTCAAACTCTCCCCCCCGCCGAACCCCAAACCCTCAACCCTAAACCGAGCCCCTTCCCACCTAAACCCTAATAAAGCCCTCTGAAAGGCCTGGATGTACTGGAAGCCGAAGCTGATACCCTGCGCCGCCCCGATGGACCTGCCCCAGGCGCCATAGTCCTGAGCAGATATATAAATTATAGTAAGGAGCCGTTTTTGGGGGCGGGGTTTATATGTGCCAGCATCCGCGCACCCCCCCCCCCCTCCCCCCCCCATGGTAATCCCCCTCCCCCCCCCTGTGGTTCCTGTGGTTCCCCCCCCCCCTGTGGTTCCTCTTGGTTTTCCCCCTCCCTTTTGTGGTTCTTCTGGTTCCTGTCTCCCCCCTCCCCCCCTGTGGTTCCTGTGGTTCCTCCGCGTGGTTGCTGCTGCTTTGTTGTTGCTGCTGTTCTTCTTCTTGTTCTTGTTCTTGTTCTTGTTGTGTGGTCGCCCGGGTCGGGGGGGGGGGATACCATTGGGGGGGGGGGGGGGGGGGGGGTCGAGAACGCGGAGCGCGGGCACATATAAGGGTCTAAGGTTTGATAAGATCCATGGGGTCAATCGTTTCAGCTAATGAGGGGCGGCGGATTTGAGACACGACTTCAACCGCCGTCGCCGGGCCTGCTCAGGGGCGGAATCAACATGTGAGATCAAGCGCTATCGATCAAGGACGGGTCAGGCTAAAGACATGGGAGTTTCCGAAAATTAGGGGGTACCTTATTTGGGGGTCCTTATAATGAGGATCCTACTATGTAGGGTACTATATTGGGGTCCCCTATTTTCGGAAACTCTCATATGAGCTGAACCGCCATCGCTTTGTGAGGGGACCAACCGCCATCACCTAATGAAGGGGCGGTTCAAGACGTGGAAAGACATAGGATAAACCGCCTAATGGGGGGACGGGTTTAGGATATGAGATCAAGCACAATCGCCTCATGAGGGGCTGGGTTTAAGATACATGTCCATCCTCAACTTCTTCAGACCATAAAAGACTGGGCCTTGGCTCAAGGCCGTTTTCTGCTCAAGTGACGTGTCACTCGGCTCCCCAAACAAGAGGTTGGATAATTGACAATTTTGAGAGTTCCCCGGTTGGAGTTCGAAAGTTTGCGAGGCTGAACGATTGAAACTGTCGACATTGAAATTTGTGTGTGTGTGTGCTTGACTGCACCTTCCAAATCTTCAAGCCTTCGAAGAGTGAAATTTTCAATCTTCAAACCGTCAAACTCCCCAAACTTCGAGTTCGAACGACCTCCCTCGGGACACCTTTCCCCAAAAAACAGCACAAAACGAAGGCATCATCTCAAGGGTTCTGGGCACGCAACGGCCATGACTTAGTGTTATTAGTAGTCTTAGTATAATTAACATTATTCGTAGTGTTTGGATTCTTACCATTGTAACCTTATTACTCTTGTTGCTACTACTATTATGATGACTTTTGGTAGTATGGTTGCATTTTTGGGAAAGGCGCCTGGTGTGGGGCTGCGGGCTTTGGGTGGTGAAGGGCTCAATCCTGACTAAACGAAGCAAGGTCATTCGCCGGGGAGCGAGGGGCTCAGCGTTTCAGTGTTTGGGGTCTAGGAGTCCCAGATGTAGTACAAAATTCCCCCCCTCTGGAAACTGCAGCTGAGATTCACTGCGTGGCCCTGGATGCAACGTGCCATCGTTGCGGAAGATCTGCGCCGTTTTCCCACCCTGCCGAGAAGCCCAAGGCGAAATCCCGATGCCGAGACCTCCTCATCCTTTACCAGAAACACCATAGTACGATGCGACAATACTACAATACTAGGCTACCATCATACCGTCATACTATAATTCAGTTCTACACTCTGGTTTAGGGTGTATAGGATCTGGGACTGAGAGTTTTTCAAACCCAAGCCCGCAACCTCAACACCCTACACTCGAGCCTGAAAGACTGAACGGGCGTATACTACAACACAATAACACTCCAATACTAGACTAGGCCAATACCAATATATATATATATATATATATATATATTATAATACTAGAACACAATGCTAGTGCTGTAACACTAGAGCACCGTGGTACAAGTACTACAACGCTAGAAAACTACGAAGCGAGTGTCCTTATGTGAGATGCTGAAGTGGTTGTCGTCAATGGCGGCCAGACGCCAGTGACCCAGCTGAATGAAGCGGTCCCCCATGGGAATATCATAGCACGCTGACGCCGAGGATGTGGTGTGAACCTATGACTGAGGGGCTGATGCTGGGTGAAAGCAATCTATATACGACTTTATACTGAACGGCTATATATACCTACTACTCTACAATTTTCCCGTCACAACGTACCCCCGCAAACGCCCTATGGGGTCGACCTTCGTATTCTCCGGCTCTTTTCGGCCCTCTGGCTGAAACGGACCCGTGTCATAGACGACCTATAGAACCTGTATTGAAGTTTGGTGCAATTTGGGGGTCTGATTAGTTCAGGGGGTGGGGGGCGAGGGGAGTGGCGCCCCCCCTCACCTAAACAAAAACTCTTGACTGATTAATGCTGACTGTTCTGGGTGCGGGCTCCGGACTAGTACCAGTTAGTACTGGCAGTAGTTATAGTAAGAGCAAGAACAGGAGTACGAGTGATAGTATATAGCACTAGCAACGGCTAGAGCACCAGCAATAGCAATAGTATTTGTAGGAGTAATGGTGGCAGTGATACCAATAAAAGAACAAGTTGATAGTAAGTCTAGCAGTAACAGTAAGTAGAGCAATAGCAATAGCAATAGACTCGGAAGACAGTTACCGGCCGGACAAAGGTTGCGTTGACGGGTATCCCTTTAGAAAGCCGGAGATAAAATCGATAATTTCGGAAGCCCGGATTCACCCAAAACAAGTTGGGCCGGGAAGACTTCTCACTAGAAAAAGGGGCCCAATGCGAGGCTAGGGGCGCATTACAGGGGGACCCCCCCCCACACTACTTACACCCTTACTTTCTTGGAGTTGGCCATTTTACAAGAGCACCTTGTTTAAGAACATCTTGCAACTTTGGCTCCTCCTCCCCTTGCGTTGTTAAAGGGTTGGGTCTCATAGCCATAGCGAACATCAACATCGCTTGAGTGCCAGCTCCGGGGATGGTGTTAGGCTCGGTACCAGCTTCAGGCCGACCATTAAATGGGGACTCTTGCTAAACATATATGTGTATAATGTGTGCTTTTATAACAGAATGATACCGGTTAATATAGAACATAACTTATGAAACATCAGCATAAGCACATCGACAGAGCGAAGCTGGAAGCAGTCGGTTGACGGGACCTGGTGGTGTCCATCCTCATCATTCTGGCAAGTGCGTTTCCGCATAAGACTACGAGTGTTTGGAGAGGCTTAGCGCTCGGTGCAAGGTCCGGCTAGGATTTGTGGGCTCAAACTCATTTAAATGCCGATGACACGTGTTCTAAGAAGGCCCACAATCCGAAACCCTAATCGCGTAACTACAACAGCAGTTAAGGGGCACATTCTAGTATACTTCTTCTAGAGAACCCCAGGAAAAGTATGGGCAATTACTTAGGCTCTATATGATATTAACCAGGGAGCATGCTCGGCAACCTGCGCTGCAGGGAGGATGGTCACCATGGGTGGTGGAGGTCGGCCGGCGAACTTGCAACCAAGCTCCTTGGTTGCTGAGGCTTCAGGTGTCATATAGGGGCCTTATTGATTAGAATGTGAATGGGCTATCTTTACCGTAAAGGCAACATATGACTAGGGAGTTATATTGGTAACTATTTAGGCTTCTACATTACATCGAAGGTTGGGGGGAACTGTGCAGGGTTGTGAAGTTTACGTACATATTTTGTTGCCAGGAGAAAAGGATTCGGCTGCCTGCTTTTCTGCCCCGCATCTTTTGGGGTCAACAGAAGCAAACGAAAGAGTGGGGCTTCAGGTGGTGGTCACTTCAGAACGTATTATGGAGTCTCCATGGCTCTATTCATAAAGGCATCCTGGGCTCTGCGGCACAGGCAGCCGTATCGAAGCCCGGGGATGTGAAGACCTCTTTGCAGTACCTTCGCAGCAGCTTGCGGGTGGTTAGCACGGCCTTAGATACGAGTCCTATAAGCCTAAACCCTATGACACATAACTCTATAGCCCAATGATGACCCAACAACTCGCGACCCTATCGCCGCAAACCTCTTAAGCCTGAAACTTGTGCCCGCACGCACAGAGTCCACAACCCTGAAGCCCAAGACACAACCTGAGAACCCGGCAACAACTTCGAGTTTTTGTCGGGATTATCAAAGCGTATTTACTAAGGAACCGAACGAGTATAGCAGTGCTAAATCGACATAACTTGAATAACTAATAACCCTACGAAATCATACTACAACAATCCAAACACGTGACAATGACCCCATGAAGACAAAAAATCTCAAAACATCCTGTCTATGAACTAGTGCCCATATCCCCACATGTTCACGCCCTGGGGCAGCTTCGTAGGGCCCATGAGCTGCATGGAGGGCGTGCTGAAATCCAAATTGAGATTCGGAATGAGGCCCGTGATGGCTCCTTTCAGGGGGCCTTAGGGTCCTGGGTTTGGGTTTTGGAGTTTGGGGTGTCGCGTTCACGGTTTCAAGTTGTTAACGTTCTGCGTTCTAGGGTCTGATGGCTCCTTAGGGCTGGCGTTGTGCTTGGTTTGTTGGTGAAGGGCCTCGGGTGGACTTTGTCTTCATAGGCCTATATAAAGTTCAGCATTACCATTGCAGCTACTCTATATCTGTATATGTCATATACATACATACCTGTGTACATACGTTTGCTGTTGCGCTGTTCGAGGCACAGTGTCCGAGTCGGGCGCAGCCTACACAAAGCCCCTGATCAGAAAGTTCGTACATACGCACATACGTACATACATACGTCCATTCGCTTACCAATTAATTGTTGATAACACGCTACAAGATAGTAACAACAGCTATCACGATTCGCATCTTGCTGAGGACCTTCTCCGAATAGGGTCTCGGCATCATAGCGCTTACGATTAGTTTGCGGCTTGGGGAGAGTTGGCTGTAACCCCACAACATATGGCCAACTTCTCCGATTCTATTCTCAAGTCAACCCTCCGAACCTCCACAGACGCTTCCCAAAGCCTTAACGTGAACAGGCCGTTCAACTCATGCAAGGTCATGAGGTACTATGTACTGTGGTATACTACGGTTCTATATTACAAATATGTGATGACTGTATATGCATAGTCCTATGAGTCCTGTGTAACCGAAATCCTCTCAACGCCTCGCATGCCCAGGACGCTTTCTAAACCCCAAGAGACCCTTAAGAAGCCGTGTCCTAAATCCTGAAGCCCCCTAAACCCTAAACTCGAAACGCTTAAACCCTAAAGCATGAAACCCCTAATTAAGCTCTATATAAACCCCTAAACCCTGAACTCTTAAACCCTATACCCTAAGAGCCCCTAACCCCTAAAAGCCAAAGCCCTCAACTCTGAGCACTTCGGATCTCCGGCTGCCGCGTGAGCTGCGTCCATGACGAAATCTGTCACAGCACCGGCCTCGTCCGGGCTTAGAGCTCTTGGGATTTAGGGGTTTGGGGGTTTAGGGGTTTATATGGTGTGTAGGGTTTATAGGGTTTATGAGGTTTAGGGCTCTTAGGGTTTAGGGGTTTATAGGGTATGTAGGGCTTGTCGGGTTTATAGGGCTTAGGGCTCTTAGCATTTAGGGGGTCAAAGGGCGTTGAGGGTTTAGGGGTTTAGGGGATTGCGGCTTCAGGGGCTTGTGGCGTCGGGATTTTGTGGCGTCAAGTATTCGTCTAAGTCTATGGGGTTCTAGGATGCCCCGTAACCTAGGAAGAAAAAGGGCTCCCTCTTTTGGTATTGGGTAACTTTATAAGGAACCTGGGACTACAAAAAGGGAATAAGGGTTCTACTGGGCATCCTAGGGTTTGAGATTTGGGGCCTGCAGGATTAAAATGGGTTTAGGTCAGAGACAGGGTCTCGTGGGCGCCGATCTGTGTAATGCCAGGTTTACGGATTGCGAGTGGGTCGAGCCTAGGGTTTAGAGCGTTTTGGGGGTTTGGGTTTCAGTGTTTGGGGGGTTTAGGGTTCAGGTTTTTGTGGGTTTGGAGGATGTTGGGGTTAAGCGCTGTTGGGGGTTTGGGTTGCTGCAGGAGTTCAATGTCGCACTTAGACATGTTTGTGTGAGCATTTGGGTTTAGGGGTTCATAGTCAGTGGTGCCCTTTTGGGATTTTCTTGTTCAGACTGACTGGAAGAAGACGGGATAGCCCTATCATTACGGGACTTTCTTATTGAAAACAGCATAAAGACCTTTTACTACACACCTAAACCCTACACCTCCTAAACCCCGAAACTCAAACCCCCTAAACCCGAAAAACAAAAAGGAAGCTCTGAACTACAGAGTCGACAGCCCTGCTGTCCTGAAGTCCCTACAAGCTCTGCATTACTGGGAAGTACCTTATTTTGGGGTCCAAATCTTTTCAGGACCCTACTACGAGTATTTAGGGTACCATATGAAAGCCATGTTGACCTGCAAGACCCTGAAACTCTAAAGCACTCAACCGAGAAACCTATCAGAACCCTAAGCCCTAAAACCTAAACGGGCTTGTCATCCCTAACCTCCGAACCCGAAAAAAAAGCCCTAAACCTAAACCCATCTAGACCCGAATTCCAATGATGAGGTTTTGAGAGAAGGCCAAGCGGCACCAGGGATGCAGGCCGCCGGGCCAGTGATGACGCTGACCAGGGCAGTGGCTCCCTTTAGGATCCTTGTGGCGATGCCGTGGGTTTGGGTTTAAGTTTACCAGGCTTTAAGGAGAAGCCCTGAACTAGCATAAACCGTAAACCCAACTTGAAGCGCTCCGATGCTGATCTCATGAGTCGATCTGTGATCTCGGCATTTCTCGCCCAGGACTGAGACTGTTGAAGGATGCCAGGTTTAAAAGCTTCTGGTTAATGGTATTACCACGATTGATATTATCACGACTTGTATTGCGCATTCCCAGCTCTCCTTCACCCAAACCTTTCCTCCCGAAGGCTGTGCCCCTGCTCGGCTAAGCATCGATTCTCTGATCTTGTCCTTGATCCAGCCGGTGCCCAGACTTGCAGAGATGGGCTTCGGTAGCGCGAAGCCTGCTCTTTGCTAGCCAAGAAAGCCGAGCAACACGCTAGGACTTCGTCGATTCGTCGTATGATTTCTTTCAGAAGATCCCTTGAAGATTTGGGATAGCTGAGGCTTACAGGGTTTAGGAGCCTCCTCTGGATATAATCCTCTGCATGGCTAGGCTTTCAAAGAACTTCCGCGCCCTCGCAAGTAGATCTGATCTTGCCTTGAATGTCGATGTCGGCAAACAGGTTCACGGCCGCAGCTCCGCACCTCTCTTCTCCAATAACCAAGCCCCGGCAAGTTCAATCTTCTTAGTGCAGGTCCCATAAAGAAGCTCAAGAAGTCTGAAGTTCTTCTCCATTTTGCTGAGGAAGACACATGTCGATGCGGTTCACGCGGCTGGTATTGGAAGTGACGGTTGTCCTGGGCCAATCCCTCGCGTTCAAAAAAACACTCTGATTCTTGTACAAGTTCTATTGAACCTTTTTGGGAACCTTCTCGCGAACCCGTCTAGAAGCCCAATATAGGATGTTTAAAGAACCCACAAAGGCCAGGACCCTTCGAGAATCCATGAGTCTCTCCTGGAGTTCACCGCCTGGGTCTCTGCAAGGGAGAAGCCGGAAGAAAGTCGCAGCGTCCCCTGGGCCCGAACCTGGAGGGTTTTCTTACCTTTGGTGAGAAAACCAGTGGGGAATGGAGGAATGGGCCGGAATGGGGTAGAATTATAACTACTGTTACTACCATTCTTCCATTCCCTACTAACCAAAGATAAGTTTTGGGGCCTAGGATGCTTTGAGGGTGCCATTGCGGGTGCTTTAAGGGGCGCTGTAAATGTGCTGTGCGGCTTTTCTTCGAAGGCTCTATGAAAGGTACGACCAACGGGTTTAGGAATTGGTCATAATTTCAGCGCTGCTTCGGGGTTTTCTGGGTTTCGGGGCTCTGGTCACTTCATGCCATGGGGGCTGCGGGTCTCGTAGAAAGAAATTAGTCAGCCGCTGCTGAAGTGAAGGAAGGCTCGCAAGCACAATCCGCTACTCTCACACTCGGTCTCCAGTTCCCTTGTCATCATCTGGATGAGCTGGCTTTTCTTTTTGGGCACTGGAGCCCCTTTACCTGCAAAACTCTGCACCTCTGCGTTGAACATGGGGTTGATGACGATCGGAACGCCAGGCATGGGCCAAACCTCGCAAGGCTCTCTCATGAGTATACGAGGGCCCAAAAGCCTCCTGAGCTTCGATCCCTCCTGGTGCTCGAAAGGAGGCGATTGGAAGGGAAGCTGAAAGAAAGCCTTGCAATGCTTCTTCACTCTTGGACTCCCCTCAGCCCGGATTGCGAAGAAAAGACTCACATCTCATGGGTCGCGGCGAACATCACTGGCAAAAGCACTAAAGTGTTGTAGTTGTGATACTTTATATACTCTTGGGGATGAGCTGGTAGGGTCGAGATGTGAAGCTCGTCATGATGATTTGCTGCTTCTGACTCCTGACTTACAAGTACATCTCGGACATCGGCAAAGCAGGTCTTGGCTCTGTGAACAAACCCATGAGCTTCAAAGTCTCTATCTAGAGCCTGAACCTTGAAAACGACACCCAAAAGCCTGAACACAACAGATAAACCCTAGACTCTAAACGCCTCAACCTGGAAACCTTAAACACTAAACTCAAACCTGAATCCTTGGCCAGGCCGCCGTCAGTACCGGACCCATGCCGACTCGGACGCTGCCGAACGCCGACGCTGCCAGGCCAAAACCCTCCTTCGGGCAGGAGGGGGAGTAGGAGCAGCAGCAGCAGTAGCCGTAGTAAGAGCAACTGTGGTGGCGATACAACGAAGACGTTTGTAGCAACGGGGGGGGGCAAGTGTTCACTTGCCAGCAAGACGACAATGACGGCTCATTTTAGCCAGTCCCTGAGTGCCCGCTTCAGCCATCCATGTCAGAGGAGCCACAACGAGACAAAAGATCTAATGACGACTGCAACGGCAGCTAGAAGTTCTATGTTTACAACACCACCTCAAAGACCTTTCCACCTTTGTCCCACCCCCTCCTCCCCGCTTCCTCCTCCTCCTCTTCCTATACTACGGCGACTACTTTAATTCGCCTCGGCCCCGGCCCAACCGGTCAGAGGTTCCTATTCGGATTTCCTCTATTCCCCACCTCTTAATCCCCTCCAAAATGGAAACGTGTCGATGAGCCCCAAGGAATTTTCGCCCTCCCACCCCCCCCCCCCCCCCCCCCCCTCCCCGCCCCCTCCCCCCCCTCCCCCCCTCCCCCCTTACCCCTTCTGCGTCCCAAACCGGCAGCGGTCGGCCACGGTACAGGGTTCAGAAACTGAAACTTGCCACAAAACTTACAGGTTCGGACATTTGGCATTGAAGGCTTTAAGCAGTACGGTGCAGGGCTCCACGAGTTAACTCTTTGACGGATTGCGGGCATCGGAGATTCAAGCATCGCTATTGCCCAGCTAGGGGGTATGTCGAATATCAGGCACAGGATTCGGAGATGCAACAAGTTCTCTAAATCAGGCTCCTGTACGCAGACCACAGGATGATAATTATTTGGCACATGCGTGTGCAGCCGGGCCGAGGCGGGCGACGCGAAGCGTTTCAATTACGACTACTACACGACCCAGGGCAAGCATATGTTCATGATAGTAATATTATTGCAGTCGTCATCACCACCACGAGAATGAGCTGCAAGATCGAAGATAAAGGGAGGAGCTGTGAGCAAGACTTAGGAACCAACATGCGATAGGACAACAGTAAACATGAACATGATTACGGCAAGGACAGTAGTATCATTGTCAAACGAAGCAACAACCGCAACGAGGGCAGTTTGATGGCCTACTTAACGGCCCCTCTATTCAGGTTCTTCTCTCAATGGCAACACCACAAAAACAAAAGATCCTCGAGAGAGAAGTGAATCTAAAATTCTAAAACTCCTCAAGCGCAAAGTTCCTGGTGCTTGATGGTCGGGTTCTGGAAGTCGGCGTCGGCGTGTCCCTTCGGGTTCACGAGGACAGAGCCGGAGATCTGGAAATCCGCGCTGGCGCCGACCTCTGCAAGAAAGATGTCCCCTATCTATATCTATATCTATATATATATATATATATATATATCTATATATATATATAATACTATAGTATGATTATAGCAGCCTTATATAGAACCCTTTTAAGGATCCCTTCAAAGGGACCATTGTTAGGCGTTTTCGGGACGCAATCTGATATATCTGCCTATACCGCACTTTGCAAGGCATCGTCTGGATTCATTCTCAGTCTCTTCAAGAAAGGGCGACCTTCTCAAAAAGCCTAGGAAACCCAAGGCTTCGCGCTTTTGGGAGGGTTCTTGACGTCACTAGCCTGGAAGATTGCACATGGCTGTTATATGCTCTGACGAAGCCGCTAGACTGCTAGATGCCAGATGTTGCTTTGGTCAGGAGATAATGTTGCTGATCCCATCAAAGACCACTGCAAGGATGCCAGGTATCAAGACTAATACTTACAGGTCACAATGCAGGGACGATGGTTTAGGGTCGCGTAGAACCCGTATCAGTTGACCCCCTTCCCGCAATAACTTGGATCTCGGTCTAAAGCCCCTTGCATAATCGTCAGGGTCTACACTAACTGTCAGAAACAGTCAACATTTTTTTCAAATATGTCTGGAACCATACTGAGAGTCCCTGTTCAATGGAAGGAGAAGTCATTGAGGTGTCCAGGAGTTCTGGGAACACTCTGCTTCAAGACATGCAGTGCCAAACCCGGGTCATGATGTAGGAGCCTCAGTAATCAAAAACAGGATTTGAGTTTTGTTGTAGCAAATATAACCGCGAGTATAACTAAGGGGACATGTCAACCTCAAACCCATAGACCCTACACCAAAATCCCAAACCAGAGAGTGCTCAACCCTCATACAAGGGAACGCTATTCTGACTGTTCACAAAACCCTAACCTACCCACAGGCCCCATAGTAGTTCCTTTTTTGGATGACCTTATGGGAGTCTAAATATGAACCCCAAAAAGGAACCACTATGTGGCCTTAGGTAAAGCCCCAAGCTCCAGGGTTGGCTGATTTTGACCCATTGCTCCGGCCTCTGCGCTGCCCGTGATGACTCCACTCATCTCCACTTCGGCCACCATCTGCAGCAACACCTGGCTTTAGGTTTCTTTTTCTTTTTTGAGGACCTTTTTCCAGCTGCAGTACAGTTGGAGAGCTCCAATGGAGCAGGCATCTTACTACCCCTGGCTCTAGGGTTTAGGATTATGGATTTGGTTGGGGTGGGGAGGTAACAGGTACCAGGTCTCATGAAGGGGTGTTGGGGTTGATCTGTTGAGTTGCTCATGGCAGAGGTGTAAGGCTCTTACAGGCTTGCGTTTTCTATTTTCAGACTTTGGAGATTCAGTGATTAAGTGTGAAGGTTGCTTAGCTGGGGTTCAGGAGTAGGGTGTCATGCGCTCTCAGGACGCGTTGCTAAATGAGATCCTCACAGATTAAACACGGACACATGCAGCGTAGCATCAATGGTTGCACTGGACATTACACACAGTATGTTCGAAGAACCCTATATATCATATGATAACGATAATAAAGTATAGGGGCCTTAATAATTGTAATAGGGTTTGGGGGCCCGTTATACTATAACTTAACTATACCGAGGAACCCTCCTTCCCGAACAAATTGGAAATTATTTATTTAGGCCCCTATATTAGGCGTACATATCATATGATGACGATAATTAATATAAACTCTATCTAAGCCCTAAACCTCCACATTAAATGTCTTAGCGCCCGTGAAGCATTTGTGCCCTCTTGAACACTTGGAGCGATCTGAAGAAAGGAGGTCAAAAGCGTCGGATTGAATGTGGGAGTTTCCGCAACTAGGGCACCTCATGATATAGTACCCTAAATAAGACTCTAATCTTCGGAACTCCCATATCACGGCTGCAGCGCTTAGAACAAATTAGATTAACGAAGAAATCTGTGCCAATATCCTACACCCGACCCTACACTTGTCCTTGTGGGTCAGGCGTAGATGCAAGAACATGGAGGAGCATGATACTCCTTCCTGCGCTCGCAGCATCCGCATCAGCATCATGCCACATCATCGCATTGATGATAACTCATGAATGGAACAACACTCGGAGGATTAGTACCACACAAATTGCACTACAGTGCACTTCACTGAATGCGGAATCCGCGACACAGAAAACCTTAGTGTTTGCGGCTATCTCCGCCCCCTGTTCCTGCACCCCCCGTCGTGTCCCCGTGAAAGCACCACACAGGATCGATACCATCAGGGAGAAAATCCCGAAAAAAGCTTTGCTTGTGAGTTTCGCTTGTGAAGCCACGAAGCCACAAAACAAATCTGAAACAGATCGAAAGCCTATCAAACTGTAACCCATACACTCATCTGCTCGGAAGCCTCAAACCCGGAACCTCGAATCCGAAATAACTCGACGTCCGAGAACACTCAAAGGCAGCAGAGCCACGATGACGCAAAACGGCGGGGCGCAAGCAACCTTCTGGAGAGGCTTCTGCGGAAACCTCATCGCTGTGTTCGAGGGGTGACCAGCTTCGACAATCAAATTTTGGTTCCACGGATTGGTACCCCAAACCCCAAACCATAAACCCCAAACTCAAGGGTGCCCAGAAAGCTAGAACTGCCGCGAAGCCCGCCCTCGAAGCAACGAGCGCCCGTGCACTGAGGCAAAAACCGGCAAAGCCATCTGTTCACGATGTACCATAGTAGGCAGCCCTATATATATATATATATATATATATACATACATATATATACATACAGATGTATACATATGTATACACATGTATGTATACACATGTATGTATATACATACGTACATACATACATACATACATACGGACGACGTACATTTATGTCTATCTGCCTATATATATACACACACATAAAGATATATATATATATATATATATATGTATGTATACATATATGTATGTATATATATATACACACGCACATAATAACTAACTATAACCTATCTGATAAAAAAACATACACGTACACATCATATGTATGTATGTGTGTATATATATATATATATACACGTAGATACACAAAGTATAATATCACACAAGATTTTTCTGGAAAGGCGCAGCATCACAATGCTACAGCCCGAGACTGCAGGTCCAAGATCTTTATCAGAATCCATGAACATCAGCACCCCAAAACTTAAACAGGATGCGAGTTGCAAGGCTCTTAATCCGAATCATCCTGCATGTGGCCTGCTTCGTTTCCCCAAGCCACATGATGCAGAAACTCCGTATGGGAGTTTCCGAAAATCGGGGACCCCCAAAATAGTACCCTAAATAGTAGGGTCCTTATTATGAGGACCCCAAAATAGGTACCCCCAATTTTCGAAAACTCCCGTATACACCCACGAAGCTCCTCCCTAAAAGCCTAAACCCCAAAGACGGAGGGCTGTCATCTCTAAGGTGCTAAACCCTGCATTCTTCCCGAAAATCTCTAGGCCCTAGGCCCTGAACCAGAAAGTCTTGCACCCGCCGTCTCCAGGCTGAACCGCGAGCCCCAAATTCATCAACGCCCCAAAACATCTTCAACCCTCAACTCCCCCTAAGAGCCCAACCCCCCTTAAACTCCCCCTAAGCGCCCTGTAGCAGAACTCCCCTAAGGGTGTCTTTAAAGGCTGGCTCCAAGGAGCCGCCTCTCCGCGGACAAACCGCAGCCTCCCTCCGCCGTGGCCAAGGCGTCGAAGGAGGCCCGGACCAAGCCTTCCACGCCCACCTGCCAGGCTTTAGGCTTTAGAGATCTTTAGGTTTTCTAGGCTTTAGGCTTAAAGGGGGTTCCCTTAAGGCTTGCAGAGGTAATATATTACGCTTCCTTGAAGGGCTTAGGGTTCACTGTAGTAGTGTTCCTTCGGAAATGTAGTCAAGGGCATCCAGGAGGGCTTGAAGCTGCAACATAGGATCCTACAACAGGGATCACCCTAAAGAATAGCATAGGGTTGTATGATATTGGTTAAGGGTTCAGGGCTTGGGTTTCCTTTAAGGGCTTTGAAGCGATCTCCTTTACGGCCTTAGGGGTTTGGCGTTAGGGATTATATAAAAGGTTCAAACATAGGGGCCTTCGCAATTAGTGTTTGTCTTCCCTCACCGACGACCCTGTAACCAAGTCGCTGCTATTCAGGTTCTCGTTCATTGCCAGTCGTGGGCTGGATTTAATGTAGGGGCCTTAATAATTAGAATAGGGTTTGGGGGCCCGGTATACTATAGCTATAAATAAGGCCCCCCACCAAATCGTATTGGTAGTTATTTGGGCTCCTATATTATAAGCCTCAGGTGACGCCCCTAAACCCTAAACCCTTGTGAAGATCTCAGGTCCGGCAGTGCCAGGAAGCCGAACACACATCAATCCTCGAGGAGCTTCAATTAATGCAGGGGTCTTAGTCATTCGAATAGGGTTTTGGCAGATATTTATAGGAAATGTATAGGTATAATTGTTAAGGCGTTCTGTGCAAACATGTCAGTTGTCTGTCGTATACTATGACACAACACGGACGGCTGTAGGTAACAGAGTGATATAGGATAGTATAGAGTAAGGTAGAGGTCCAGTATAGCACAGCACAGCCCATCACAGTATGAAACAATGTCGGACTACTGAAAGTCGTGAAACCCTCCGAAGCCCGTAGCCTTCAGCTTGGGCCTTGGCAACATTACCCCGACTAACTGCGAATCTTTGTTTTCCCATGCTTTCACCATTCGAATGGGCATGTGAAACAGTACTCTGCATACATGAGGGGACACCATTGCTAGGGCTTAGGGGGTTTCGATGTTTTGGGGTTTCAGGGTTCAGGTTTCACTTTGAGGGAGAGTTGGGGCTTAAGGCTTGGCAACTGCTCCTGCTCTCGGATCACTGCTTAGAGTTCAGTAGAGGCTTTGTGAATCCAAACCCTAAGCCACCCAACAGCCAAAAGCCCCGGAAGCAGAAGAACCGAAACCCTGAACCCTAAATCAAAAAAGCCGAAACCCTAAACCCCTAAACCCTAAATCCCAACACCCTAAACCGAAACCCTAAAACCCTAAAACCCTAAATACCCTAAACCCCTAAACACCCTAAACCCCTAAATCCCTGAACACCCTTAACCCCTGAACACGCTAAACCCCTAAATATCCTAAACCCCGAAGTGCCCTAAACACCCAAAGGCCTCGGTGTCGCCGTTGGTCTTCAGGCTGATGCTCACTGTCGGTTCGAACTGGACGACACCTTCCTCGGGCTGGGCCGGGCTCCGAGTTGCTAGAGGCTTCAAGCTTTCTTTCTTTGCTTTTGAGGGCTCTCTTCCGACTGCCGAACAGTTAGAGGCTTCTCAAGTTTAGGGTTTCTAGGGTTTACGGTTTAGGATTTCGAGTTTAGAGTTTAGGCCGTTTAGGCTGTAGAGTTCGGGTTTACGGTTGAATGAGGGTTTCGGTCGAAGGCTTCAGACTTTGGCGTTCTAGAGGCTCAAGGAGCACTGTTTAGGGGTCCGTGTCTGCGGATCTTTCGAACAGCAACCCCACTGTTTGAAGGTCCTCCTTCTCGGAAACGGTCATTTTCGGGCTATTTGAACACAAGCCGTCCGTGTAAGATACACGGAGAAACCAAATCGGCCCGCTTCTGGAGCGGACTTAGCCTCGTTCGGACCTTTCGTAGAAGCCCGCCCTGCCACCCGATCCTAAGCAAGATGCACCGCAACAAGGAGAAACACAGCACAAGGACAGCAACGGAACAGCATCTCAACTTCCTCTACAGCACAGCTACTTCACTGTCGCCGCCCCGACGACGGCGACCATAAAGATGGCGTTTAATGAGACGAGATGTAAGCTTAGACTCACAGCATAGAAAGCAGCAGGTTGATGTACAACAAAGGCGGAAAGCTCACCGCCGAAATCTTATATAACTGTTACCAAGAATAACAAGAACCGAATGTAATCCTCAAGACTGTACCCAGCATACAGTGTACATAGCATCCTACAGTATTAATCAAACGACGTACAATGGGCACGGTCCTGCTGTCCATCATCTTCAGTACATGGTCCACCGCGGAAATCCCCCACACTTCTGCCCTGAACCCTAAACCCTAAATCCTAAACCCTAAACCCTAAATCCTAAACCCTAAACCCTAAGCCCTGGCCCTGACCCAACCCATACAGTAAACCCTACACCCCACGCATCGTGGGCCCAGCTTCCACGGCAAGCTCCAACTTGGATTCGCCTAAGTTCACAAAAAGCAGCCCCTTCATAATGAGGGCACCCTTCCTCCTAGTTACATCGTCTCAGCTATTGAACTTTACTGTTGTTTAGTGTTGATTACACTGGAAACCAGGAACCAACAAGGGCATTCTGTATTTTTAACATGCTTATTCCTTTCAGTGCTACTGTAATTACCAGAGAAAACACAGGGAAAGCAACATACACGCAGAAGGACAGCACAGGGTGATCCGAGTTGCAGGACCCCGCTGGAGCCTTGGACTTGGAGCCCTTCAAAGCCTTGCGTGACCTGCAAGGCAGTTAGTAAATGTATTGGCCTGGGCCTATAGGCTTCAGGGGTGTCGGCTTGGGATTCAGATCTAGTGACTAGGCGTTTAGGGGGGCTGCGTACCCTGAGGCCTAGTGCCAGAGTTGTTCAGGGTGTAGCAATCTCAGACAGGCTGGGTTGACGTGGTGATTCTCACCTCTAGCCCCGCGCTACGAAGGGGCCGTTTCCTGTCCGTCTCCGGGCTTCTGAGATCCCGAGAATGGCCTCAGGGAGCTTCCCGGATGCTTCCGCTGCTGTTGAAAAGGGTTGCCCGGCAGCTTGATCTTGCCCCCGCTGCTGGCGTCGCCCATCTCAAAGGAGCCGCTGCTGCTGGACGAGATACCAAAGCCCTGGCAGACACTGACCGAGCAAAAGCGAACGCGAACACCACTTGTACTAAAACAAGCACGACTACGACGAGTATGCCCGCGACCACGACCGCGATCGAGACCGCCACGGTGACTGCGACGACTACCTCAACTTTTTGCGACGGTTTCGTTGGCGCGTTCTGTGGAGAAGATAACGACAGTGCGGAGTGTCGGTGTGCTCAGATTTTCTTGTCCTTGGCATCATCGTCGTAATGCTCAGTCTGATCGTGAAGATCATCCTGCTCATGACGCGTCTTGCAGCAGCTAGCACATGCCAAACCCTTTGAAAATCATGCTAGAGTGATGGGCTGCGTTTTGAACAAGGTCTCCACATGATGCCAGCGCTGCTGGTGGAAGCCCCCCCGCCAGCCCCCCCCTGAAACCAAACAAACAACAACCAAACAACGAAAACTGAGAATGTGTTGGAGCAATTGGCGCATGCGGCTTTACCCTTGCACCCTTTGGTGCAGATGGCCTGTGCGAAGTCGCCTTTGAACTTGCATCTCATAGAGAGGCCGGACAGGGAGGCGCTGACATCACTCCCCGAGTCGCAATCGCACATATCACCGATCAGCATCTTGCACCTTGTCATGTCTTGGCTGAATCTGTGTATATATGGAGGTGCCTCCAGGATCTTGGTAATGGTAAGGCGAACAACAGCAGAATACTAGTGAAGACCATGAAAATGACAACACTTTTCAACCTGGAAAATGACAAAATGTCAAGAGGAATTCGCACAAAGCCAACTGGCAATGATCCTGCGGGTTTACATGATACTAGCAACCGCCAGGGGGGGTCAAAGCACAGAAATAACGAATGGAACAACGAACACCCAAGCCAGATTCAACACACCACGCTTGATGATAATGCCCTTATAGCATCTTATAGCCCCTCTTATAGTTATCCGTAACGTAACCCTCAGTGAAGCCTTTGGTGCTACTGCCCTTTTCATCCAAGCCCTATATTATAGCACAGTATCTTATAGTCCCCCTTCCAGCAACTCTTAAAACTTACAAGAAACCACCAAAAAGTGGCAAGGCGCAAGGTGAAGGATTGGGCGAGGCAGTTGATGAACTTTTTGATCTCGTCCCAAGCAGCTTTAGCAAGGCCGGCAGCTAAAGGCCCCAGTTTGGCAATCTCGCCACCTTAGACCCTTCATATCAGGGCCTCAAGAAATTATAAAAAACAAGGCTTTGGGATAGTTCTCTCCTGAATTCAAGAGCCCGAGGCCCGAACTCCTATGTCTCAACCTTCTGAAACCCGAAACCCTAAAACACCTAAACCCTTATAAATCTTAAGCCCTAAACCTAAAACGCTAAAACCCTAAACCCCAAAGCCCATAAAGCACCCGACCAAGCCACCCAAGGCCGAAGCTTTGCTGGCGATTTCGTTTCCCACTGTGCTGGCAAGCTTCACCCCCTGTGCGGAAGGGTCTTAGAGTGAGGCTTTCGAGTAGCGTGAAGGTCCACGTCAACTCAGGATATCGGGTTCGCGCATCGTGATGTGAGAGATCTTCGGTATGGGGATAGGGGCTTAGTGCTTAGTACGTGGCGGTGCAGTGCTATCGGCACGTGAGCTTTGGGATGCGGGTGTTGGACAGACCGTAAATCCGTTCAGATTTTCGAGTCTTGGGGAAATAGGGGGTCCCAACATATCACCCTAAATAGCAGGATCCTTGTTGTAAGACTAAAACAAGGTACCCCCCCCCAAAAAAAAATGTTCGGAAAAGAAAACCTAAACCCTAAACCCGAATCTCAAGCCTGGACCAGACCCCTAAACCCCAGAACAACTTAACCCTAAACCCTGAACGCCTCATCCTAAACCCTAAACCCCTAAACTCTAGACCCTATAAACCCTAAACCCCTAAATCTTAGGCCCAGCACTTCAACGGCTCTACTTGGCTGCTGGCCTGCGCTATCGACTGCTCGGCCGCATCGAGCGCATCCCCGGCCAAATCCACGGTGGCGTCGGCCACCACTTCCTTGACGGCTCTTTATGCATACATAAGCATACAAGCGTATAGATATATACATACATACATATAGATACTTGTATATACATAAATATATACATATATATATATATGTACAATATAACGGTTTTATAAGAGATCGTCAGGCTGAGGGATTTAGGGATTCAGGCGTTTAGGGGTTTGGGGCTTAGAGTTTCTTTGGATCCGGGGCTTCGGGTTTTGAGTTCAAGGGTTTCCGAAAACCAAATCGACATAAGGGTTTCGCACTTCGAGGCTTTTCTGGCATCCCCCGGTTGGAGGAGGTTTTTGTGAATACTCCAAGTAGAGGACGCTGATTTTGAAGCCGGGTTCAGGTTCAAATCAAAATGCAGCATGTCAGGATCCTAGGTGCGAGACCACCATACAAACACAGGCTGGCTACCGGATGCCTTCAACAAGGCCCTATTTGGTCCATATAATGATCTAGATGCCATTAAGGGATCTGGGCACAGAATCCTGATGGTGAGTTCTGGTAGGAAGCATGCCTAGCCATCGTGTAGCCGAGAGCTCAGATGTGATCTTGGACCCCAAGTCAAGAACTTGGACACTCTCTCTACGTTTTGTTTACAGTAGGGATTTAGAGGGCTCCAGGTTGTTACAATGGCTTAGGATTGCAGGGTTTCTTTTGGACTTCGGGGTTCGAAAGTTCAGGCTGCAGGGGCTCCCAGGTGTCAGGCAAAGCGTTGCCCGAACTTGGCCGCATCATATTGACCCCACCATCATAACAACGCACCTTCCAAAATGCGCAGCTTCATTTCGCAATGGCATCGAAAGATTCTATCAAGTGCGTCGCGGATTCTAGAAGATGTACTTGGAGGCTTGGGCAGGTAGTAGTCGATGCACGCGCATCGTCATTGGCAATAGCTACAGCTACAGCCAGGGAAGTTTTGTTGCAGCTTAGGCAGCAGCTTGCCGACAAGCACGGATGTTGCACCGGTAGCCCTCGGGTCCTGAACTCTATGCCAACTAAATTTCGAGTGCCGAGACCCTGTAGGCCTTAAAACCGAAACCCCGCGCAATCCCCGAGAGAAGCCTGAGCCCGAAAGACTAAACAAAGGGGGTTAATTTAGGGGCCTCAATAATTCGAAAAGGGTTTGGGGGTATATTATACGAAGTCTAATTGCAATAACAACCCCTAAAGAATAGTAGTGGTAATTATTTGGGCCCCTACATTATTGACCTCCATATCCTTGAGATTTGGGGTTGAGAGATTACAGGGTCCTGGGGCTGGGCTACGGCTAGGGTATCTTCGGTGCTTCAATCGCCCAGTCACGGTCTGTCGAACTTTACAGTTTAGCAAGCCCTGAGCCCGTTCGAAAAGCGTGCCACGGACAACAATATCAATTAATCATTAGATAGAAAGGGAGATTTATATACATCTGCTTACCTCTCTCTCTCTCTCTCTGTCTCCCTCTGTCTCTTTCTCTCCGTCTTTCTCTGTCTTTCTCTCTCTTTCTCTCTCTCTCTCCCTCTCTCTCTCTTTCTCTCTCCCTCTCTCTCTTTCACACACACGAACAAGCTTGGCCCTAAGCTCTGAACCCTCAGCGTCCCAAATCGCGAGCCCCGTGGCCCCGCAGTGGCTCAGCTTCAATCCCGAAGGCTCCCCAAAGCCAAGTCACTACGCATCCCTCAAGCATCAAACCTTATAAATCCCTATCCCCCCGACCTTACCTTTGGTTGGGAATGGAGGAAAGGTAGTAATAGTCCTTACAATTCTACCCCATATCCCCCCAAGGAACGCCGAGTCTCGCCGACGTCAGCAACAGCCGAGCCGGCAGCCACGGCGACATCTCCAAGTGTGGAAGCTGCATCCTGGGGAGTGATTCTCAGGGAGGTTTAGGTTTTAAGCTTAGGGTTTTAGGGTTTGGGGTTTAATCAAAGTTTAGGGAGTACGGTTAGGGTGTAGGGATTTCTGAAAATGATTCCTGATACTCCTATTGCTCTGAGTATTTTTTACTGCTGCTATTGTTGAGTTGCGCTTCTGAGAGTTTATAATGGTACACATAGTATTCTTAGTATTTTTACTGCTGCTGTTGTTGTGCTCCTGAGGGTGTTTCATATCGTCCCATTTTCTTCGTGCTGTTACTGCTGTTGTTGGTTGAACTTTTCAGTCTTAGTTACTTCTGATGGTTACTATCAGGTGACCCTCAGCTGCTAGAAACTTTTTCATCAGCATGATTACCGGTCTTTGCATAGTGGTTGAATGATGAGCTTCCCAGGCGTCAGGATTTTCGGCTAACGATTTCGTGCCGAGGTTTACGGGTGTTGCAGCAGTTGCAGAGGATCTTCACGAAGGCGTTTTTAGAGTTAGCCCAGTCCAGTCTCAGTGTTCGAAGATTTCGACTGAACTTAGACCAGGAGTTGGGGGAGAGTAGTCGGTCCAAAAATGGTGAGGGAAAGGAGAACGCCCTGGCCCAACATCCTGAAGCCCAAACAAACACATCTAAACCCCAAACTCCAGTCCATGGTCACTCTGGCATGCTTGGGGCTGTTGGAGGCATGGGGACATCACAAAAGCCGGTACATGAAACGATAGAACCTCAACGCTTGTAAATTGAATCGGCAACTGACAACGCGGACCGAACGGTGAAACAGAAGTCGAAGGACAGTTTTCGTAGCTTCCGACCCGAATGCTTGAGACTTAAGTACATAGGTTCGCCTCTCGATCCACATCGCTTTGGTGTTAAAGAGGGCAGGTTTGAAGTCACTATCGAATCGAGATTTGCGCGCATTTCTTCGGCTGAAATTATTCGGGATGCCGCGGACACGAGGTGACATGACGACAGGGTTTGGTGATTCACAAGGCTTTGGAAATGACATAACTTGCCGCTTCCTGCTGGGAACCCATGTGCTCAACTCCAGCATATTACAACTGATGCCCGAGGGCTTTGATACCCCGTTTCTCCGTCCTTGATTTCGTTAGGCAGTGCATCGATGGAGGTCTCTGCAGCCTCGACGATAGAGTTGCCGACAATGACAGCGGCGTTTCCCACGTAGTCTCCCACAGTCAAGCCCACATCGGCGATGCCTGATTGCAGCCACCTAAACCAGAAACCCGCTGAAGAGTAAAAACAAAAATGCGTAGGTGTAGGGCTGTGCCAGAACCAATTCGAAAGCCAACCTCACGCAACACAATCCCAAGGTAGCCTGTTGAATTTGAGGAATCATCGTTGAAGGTTTGCATGGGGTCTAGGGTCGAAGTTCTAGGATTTCAGAGCTCAAGGTGTCCTCACCGCATGTCCGCATAAGGCGTGCTTGAGACTAGTACGTGATGAACGGCTGGAGGAGGATAAAACCGAAGCTCTGAGTACATGCGGATGACAATCAGCAGTTTGACAAACACGTTCCCATGCATGGTGCAATATGCGATGGAGGCCAACCTGTCATTTCGAGTAAATCTAAGCTGCTGCGAGCATGCTGTGTCCAGGAAACAATGCCGGGTTTGTGGGCTAGGGGTTTGACAAGCTCGACGGTCCGTCGCTGCTGAGGAAATGCATGAAGACGCACGTGCGCGTGTGCACTTGGGGTCCTCGTACGCTGGTCATATCCTCATGTCGACTGCCTGTTTCGATCCTTGGTTCCAACACAGCTCTTAACACCAATCCTACATTTTACATCCTCAAACCTCAACCCTAAACCTAGACCCTCTTGACCCTCAAACCTCAACCCAGCCTGAGCCAATGTCCCCTGCCACGTCGGCCGCGGACCCTGCTGCATCAGCGATGCCGTTGCCCACTGTTTCGAAACCTCGAGTGATGTGAGGTCTACGCTTCAACTAAATCAGGCCACATTCTTTCCATATGAAACAAACAACCTCTCCAAAAAAACGGCTTGATAAAGCCCTTGAATTCCTGACAGCTTTGTGGTCAAAGGCTTGCAATTTCAAGCTTTGGGAACGAGCTCGTTCTGGGGTGCTCGGAGTCTTCTGGCCCGACTCTCGGGAACTGTGGGTTCAGGGTTTGAGATTGAACTACTACTACTACTACTACTACTACTACTACTACTACTACTACTACTACTACTACTACTACTACTACTACTACTACTACTACTATACTACTAATACTACTACTACTACTACTACTACTACTACTACTACTACTACTACTACTACTACTACTACTACTACTACTACTACTACTAACTACTACTACAACTACTACTACTACTACAACAACAACAACTACTACTACTACAACTACTACAACTACTACAACAACTACTACAACAACAACAACTACTACTACTACTACTACTACAACTACTACTACTACTACTACTACTACTACTACTACTACTACTACTACTAGTACTAGTACTACTACTACTACTACCAGTTGAAGAGCCAAACAAAGGATCATCAGCAACAACGTCAACAGCATGCACGTCTCTCTCTCAAGGCAGAACAAAAAACGTGCTGAGCGAGAAAAATCGCTTGAAGCTACAGTTAGCTACGGGTTGTTTCACCACGGGCGCGAGATGAAGTTTCGCACATCATCGTACAGCCGCAGCCACCGAGTGGAATCATTTTGCATTCTTTGCGGTATGTGTCTGTTGCCGGTGGGCGTTGCCAGTTGTCGGTTTCGTGTGGTGAACGTGCACAATGTGTCTGGAGGCCGTGATGCTGATCTTGCTTTTCTTACCACTGCATGCGTAGATGATCGAGTGACTGATATATTGTGGCCCGAATGCTGTGCACTTCGACTTCTTCCAACTGATCAGCCTTGTCAGCCCTTGTGCAGCATAGTCTCCGCCGGCAGCCACGCTTGAGCGGAACCAGCGTCTCCGCACCACTCGTTGACTCGCTTTGAAGTCACGGTGCCCACATTATATGCATCATCGCCGCCATGAGCACCACCATCATCATCATCATCATCCATATTTACGCAAATCAAAAGTGGAATGCAGTACAACTAGAATCGACTACAGCAAGTAAAAGCTGCTGAGGGTCCTCTATCGCGGGCGGGGTCGAGTTGTTAGGACATCACTCCTATTATCCTGGATCTGCTTGGCACTCCTTCTGGCCCTGTAAATACTCACCGAGGTCCCTCACTATCAACCCCGGCGCAGATGGGTCTCCGGAGCTACTGTGTGCAGCAGTGCAGGCTGGAAGCCGTCGCCGATTGCATCAAAGACTTTCGAAGACACCGCGCTGTCCAGGCCCTTCACCCGGCAGGGTTTCGAGAAGTTATCGGAGGGATACCGGGAGAGGTTTTGGGCTTTGGACTCTTGGGATTCGAAAGGTTAAGAAAGGGTGACTAACAGGGTTACCGAGAAGTTGCCTGTCATCTATAAGAATCTATAGTGCTTGAGAAACCGAAGAGTCTGGTGACTCGAATGGCATGGAGCACTTCCGTGTCTGCGTAGCGGGTCTATTGCGGTCGAGCCGTAAGGAGCTTCGCTGAGAAAGGCCCTCCCGGCCCCAAAGGGTTGAGGCTTCACAAGTAGTTCGATGAAAAAATCTTATGATTAATGGGGGTTGCTAGCAGAGTCATAATATGATCGTCCGCAGGCATCCGCAATGGCCTGAACGGCGTCGGCTGATCCCGATCCAGCTCGGTGGGAGGCGCGAGCAAGCAACGCAGCATGCGACTCCTAGGCATAAGCGGCCCCACAACAAGATTCATGACACTGCGAGGGCATGCGTGCCACTTCTGGTCCGACAGGGCCATTACTTGCTTCCACGGGAGCGCGCCCCCAGTGATCATGATCAAACCAGAGAAAAGCACAAAGATCACAGGAGTGTCGCCAGCAAAATCTAGAATCTGAAGCCCCGAAGCCCCTGAAGCCTGGAAGACTAAACCCCTGCTCGACGACGCCTTTGTAAGAATCCTATGATCGAATGCACAAATTTGACCAGACTAGACTATCACTCCCGTTGAAAGGCCCCAATCAGATGCATCTCCGAAACCAGTGCCAGTAACACAAAAGCATTCCGCGAAAGGCCGAAGATGACTCTAGAACTATAGTATAGCAGGTTAGAGATAGCAAGAATCACAAATAAAAACATAATATATATATGTAACAACATGATTCTTACCCCGGAAGCCTCCTCTAACTACGCACGCTTTACGGAATAGAACCTGTCTATAGAGCCGCTCCAAAACCCTCAAATACCACGGTGTTACCAAAAAAAGGTCGAGGGTCTGAGCATTTAGATTATAGACATCTCGGCCCTGAGAGCAAAAGCATATTACGTGTTGGTACTTGCACTTAGACCCTTCCTTGCTGCTACCGGTGCTGGCTGAGTCTCGGAACTTGCGGGTATTGGAGTCGGGTGTTCCTCGGAGGGAGCAGACCTGACAAAGAGGCTTCAAGGGATCCTTTGAGGGATCCTTCGGCAATCCTGGAAGGCAGGGTTCCTTACAGGACCTTATAAGGCTTCAGGGCGTGATCAGCTGCAATACCTACGAGTAGGGAGGTGCAAGCTGCGCACAACGAGGTGGCCCTACTTTGCCTTCAAAATGCTCGAGACTTAAGGCCACACTCTCGGCTTCTTCCGCGTGTTCGCGTGATTCCTGCTCAGGCTGCTGCGGTCTTGTCTGAGGGTGATCAGGTGGCCTATGCCTTACACCCTATACCCAAGATGGTTCTTGACTGACTGTTCGAGGGCTTCGGGTTTGAGATGTTCCCCCCAAATCCGCAATCTCAAACCTGCGACCCTGAAGATCTAAAGCCTGGTCAACTCTCCGTCATTTAACTTCGAGCTTCGCGTTACGGTCTAGGGTTTAGGATGCAGGGCTTGGGATGTAGGCTTATACATTACCTTCAATCTGCTTGGGATCCTAAACAGGGGCCATAGCCTAGGTTGAGAGGTGATTATGTAGACGGATGAGGATGTCGAAAGGATTTCGCAGGGCCAGCAATTCAAGATATTGGGTCTGTATTAGTAGGAGAAGGCTTTGGTATATTAATGCACATTGAACTCATCAAAGAAGATATACAGACACTTCACAGGAAACCTAAGGAATAGCAATAGGAGTATCATGTATGAATGTTCTTTGGTGTAGGCTGCGAGCCGGGAGCAACTTGCTCCTAAGTCCGAGCAGCTGCGCGGAGACTTGCGACGACTTTTGGATCAACACATTGGTGCTGCAAGTTGCCTGGGTCAAGAACCAGGGGGAGCTAGCCGGGCCTACTGTAGATGATGCTTTATGGTAGAATACTAGAAGAGTATAGGGAAAGCATGCATCAAGAACCGGAGAGGCTTGGAGAGAACTTACAGGTAACACTGCAGATGATGCTTAATGGGCGTTTGGGCTTGGAGTCTGGGGCGTAGGGTCTTTGGGACAAGCCGAGATCATGCTCAAAAGGTGGGGCGGGCTATCTATGCCCTGAAAGCAAGAAGCGCAGCAAACATCGCGACTTCTGGGGGACTGCTATAAGCCGTAAGCCCGGAACCCTAGATCCTCATCATCCTAAACACTTCCTCAACCAAATCCATCCCAACCTTCCGCCATCGGCTATGCCCGAGGCTTCCGGCCCTTGGGCGCTTTAGGAACTCGGGCTAAGAGTTCAAGATGCGGTTGAGACTCCTCGCTTAATCTGGTATAGAGTTAAGAAGTTAAGACTTGTCCACCCACAAACACTGCAGACACTCATCAACCTGCAACACACACACATATATATATATATATATATATATCACCAAGAAAGTGACAAAACACCACCATGGTAGTATGCTATTTCATTCCTTAAACCACCGTTCGTACCTGTAACCCAATAACCCAGATTCCAAGGGGCAGAGCCCGCTTGGCAGGACGCGCCGGTCTCGCTACTCAGGGCTGCAGAGCAGACGGTGATCAAGAGCCATCGCAAAGTAAACAGCCTCAGTTCAGGGTTTAGGGTACCAGTGCTTAAACTTTTCTGTTCCACACACCGTTTTGCACGCGCTCAACAGTGCTCAGGTTTCGAGTTCAGGTTGTAGACCCTAAGGTACCAGTGGTGAAGTTTAGGGTTAAGAGTTTAGGGTGCTGGCTTTTGGGAGCAATGGTCAGAATTTGGGTTTAGGTATACCGAAGGGGATAAGGCCAAGGTCATGACTCATGACGGTCCAGTGTTTAAGCACCCTTTGCCGCGTCCTTCAAACAAATTGGAGCCTGAATAAACCCCCAAACCAGCACTTCTACGACGAGCTCACCCGTCTCGTGCCTTGTCATAGATGAGCAGGATCAAATTTGAGCTCCGGGTTTGTTTGCTTTGAGAATACGCAATCGCCGACACGACTGCTTCCCCAACCTTACAAGGTTGCTATACCTTCCAGTCTTCTGAAGCTTCTGGACAGCATTCATTGTAGACCCCCTAGAACGCCTACCGATTTCAGGACATGTGCAAGGAACTCCTCATGACGGGCCCGAAAAAGCTAGGTTTTGGTTTGGGTCTTAGAAGTTCAGGTAAACCCTGAACCCTGAAACGGTCTCGCAAGTCGGTCCGAGGCGCACCATGAGGGTGCTCGCGGTATAGGATTGATTAAGTCTGTTGAGCGGGATAGGATAAATCAAGTCTGTTGAGCCACAAGACTGCAGATTTCCGATCGTCAAAAACACCGAAAAAGCCCTAAAACATCGTAGCATGCTGCATTCAGAACCGTCAGACCCCTAAAGCGTCACACGTCAGCCCAACTCTGGGAAATCCGGCGAAGCCATGTCGAAAACAGAGCTTCGGGCTTAGGATCGTGGGGCTTCAGGCAATTGTATTGGGGTGACTGCTGGTCTCACTGCGTTGAATGCATTTGCCTTTTGCAACTCATATTAAGATGAATTAAGCCCTCGATGCTACCAGAAGTCCAAACCAACCCATGCCAGGATTAATCTTGCAATGCTAAACCACGCGATGCACGACACACTCAAATTGGATCCCACAAGATTGCAAAACCCTAAGCCGGCCCTACCGGGCGGAGCACAACACCGACTTTGCTTCGACTTCCGAGACAGGGACCTTTGCTGGTTTCATCGCAACCTGGTTCAGGGCTTCAGAGGAAGCACAGGTCTTGGGATCAGGAATTATGGGCCATGGGATGTACTGTTTAGGCATTGTGGGGTCTAAGAAATGTGAAAGGGTTGAGGGTTTATAGGGGTTTGGGATTGTAGGGTTTAGGGTCTGAGGGCTTAGAATTTAAGGCCTGGCGGCTTTAGGGTTTCAGTGTTGTTTGACTTAGCATGTCAATGCATCGCCATCACCGAGCACCGCATTGATCGGGGTCGGGCATCTGGGAAACAATACTGCTTGCTTGAGGCAAGCGTGCATCCATATCCTGGTAAGCTGAAGCGCTGCAGGTTGAGGCAAATGGTTGCTGGTCATCTTAAACGTGTCTAATGAGTTGTGTCTTTCTTCATGTCGTTAACTGTTGCTTTTTTCTCTTTGCTTCTTTACATCAGTCGCTATTTATCTCTCTATCTCTCTTTCTCTCTCCTTCGCTCTTTCTGTCTTTATTTCTTTATACTTGATATTCAGCTTCGTTCTTTCTTTCCTGCCGTCTTTCCGCACTTCCTTCCTCATGGTCTCTTTGTTCATCGATTGTGTTCTTTCTTGTCTGTCGTTGCCTTCTTTCTGTCTTTGTTTCTGTCTTTCTTTCCTACTCCCTCCCCACGCTCTCTGTCCCTCCTTGCCTCTTCCGGCTTCTCCAAACGGGCACTATTGTCATGTGAGCTCACCTCATCCCCAGCCATGTGTAGATCCCAGCACAGTGAAGGACTTAGGCAAATCTCAAGTCCATCTGGTGACTCCCCTGAACTCTGTAAGCGTCAATTCGTTTCGTTCTTGAGGGCTCTGTGTCCTGTCCGAGTGGCCGTTCCGTTCGCAGTCAAGGCCAGCAGGACCATGTCGGCGAGCGCGGAAACGAAACGATCAGAAAAGTCTATGTAAGCTGCCCTGTACAGGTTGAAAACAGAAGTTGAAGTGAGGCCATGGTCAATGCCCGCATGTACGCACAAGAGGTCACCACACTATAAGTGCCGAATGCAGCAACTGCGATGGTCGTGTGGGCAGCATTTGTGGGGTCACCAGGGAGTTAAAGGTGCACACCGAAACGGGTAAAATCAAAGCTACTCGCTCAGAAGCCTCACCGTCTGATCCAAGGCGACAAACAAAAACACCATCAATCCTCTCGGCGTAGGGAAGCACCGAAGGCTAGATCCGAGACACTCGGCCATTTTGCGAGAAAGCCAAGGTCAAAGAAGCTCCGGCTTGTCGCGGAGGCTGCCTGTACACCTCCCACAACACTGAAAAGCTCAGGGAACACCTCACTGCATTTTGCAGCGCAAGAAGGACAGTCCCGTGTCGGAGTTGCTCTTCGTTGAGGCACCATACCATCCGTTTTGAGAAGCTCCCACGTGGGAGCAGCCCTCATATCAAGAGTTCACAGGCAATAATTTCAAATGGCAGCAGTCTCGTGGCGACGGCTGTTTCAGATGGAATCCTCGGCAGTCATCTTCAGTGTCTTGGCTACAGCGATCACCCTAAACCCTCAAGCCCTATAGTCCCTACACACCCTGCCTAAACCCTGAACCCTAAACCCTACAAACCCTCCAAGCATAGGACTGCTGAGGATCTATAGGGCTTCCCCTAAGGGTCCACGCACCACAAGGGTAGTCGTAGTCATGGATATATAAGCGCAGAATACAGCTGCCTTGATAATTAGAACACCGTTCGCTACCATCATAAACGCCTGGCTTAGATATTTTGGGCACATTGGAACCTCAGGGCCTGGGTTGAACCCAAAGCCCTGCTTCACGGGAGAGGCGACGCAGGCCAACTGCCATACCAGCACCTCGCCGCAAAGCCCAAACAATCCCTACGTCGTCAAACTCTCAAAGCCCGAAACCCAAACCCCCAATTCACAAATGATACTTCCCTGCCACAACTTGGGTAGGCTGTACTGTATGTGTTAATCTGTTAATACTGAATCGAGGATTCGGGTCTGGAATCTGACGGTGTGTAATGCGCCGCTGCACCTCGAAGGCCCAAGTGGGCAGTTGGAGCCTTCCCGGAGGTCTTTACTAAAACTTCCGTCCCCTTCGGCTTCTGTACAAGGCCCAGGGCCGTTTCGATCCGAAATCAAAAATCCGAAGCTCACGGCGCAAGCGCAAGTGACCCGGTTCGCGTTGGGGCAGAGGCTTTCGGATGACATTCCAATGAGCTTCTGCAGCTCAGTGCAGCTCCAATCTGCTCCGCAGTTTCCTGGAGCCTCTTTCTCAGAATATCATAACTCAGGTTGGGTTGCTCCAGAATTCTAGTTGCTGGAATCCGTGCTAGGAGCAGCAACAAACGGCCCCCCCCCCCTTTCTTTATAAGCAGCCCGCAAGCCTTGAAAAAGTTGCATCTAAACTTCTAAACTTCAAAAGCAGACTCCTCACTCCTCGTGGACGGGCGCCTCGGCTCCTCTTGGCTGAAACGTCTTCCGCCATACTGTAACGATTTAAGGGTTTAGGGCCCTATAAGACATAAGGCTTAAGCCCGACGTAGATTAAAGCACCAAGTTACAGGCGGTAGAAGCATGTCAAGCAAAACCCGAAACGCCAAAAACGAAGGAACACAAGAAGCGCAAGAACAGCCCCAGCAGGCTTCCTGCAGATGCCCTTGGTCGGGCTCCGGTAGGCCACGCAGCCGCGGAAAGAAGAGACAAAGCACGGCCTCGGGTTCGAGTCTCGTGAGTTCTTCTGGTTGATCCGCTTACAGAGCCCTTACAGTGATCCTGACGGAAAGCGTGAAACTAACCCTTGTAGTGATTTTTTTTTCTGTGGGTTTGTGGTGTTGTACTTCGAGTCGCCTTCCCCGGTCTTGCAGACTTTCAGAGTGTTTGAGGTCTTTACAGTGAAACGCTTTTGTTTTTTAGGGAGGCTGGGGTCATGGTACGAATGTAAAGGCTTAAACAGCGAGACTGTGGCTTTGGGGGGGACTGCAGATGGAGACTATCTACTGTTTGCTCTTCAGACCTATATTCTGGGCTTCAGGGCTTTATGGTTTGCGGTTTCATGCTTCAGGCTTTAGAGTTTACTGTCTTTCGGGTTTCGGGTTTAAGGTATGGCTGGTTCGGATTGGGGTCGTTGTGAAGGTGAGAGATTCTGAAGATGGAGTTTTGGAAGGTAGATGGACGAATTTCGGACGCAGGTGCTCGCGCTACTCAATTTTCGTTGGCTTGGGGTGTAGGCGTCTCATTATGTGCGGAGACCTTTCCTGGGCTCGAGTTCTGGTGTACCACATGAGTGTTGTCGGGTAGAGCTTTTGTCAACATGCGCGTCTTCACAACCACTCATGATTTCAATAATTTCAATAACACAGAACCACCCTTGCAGTAGACATGTTTTGCCTTCAAGGGGCGGGCGGGTTCCTGGGAACCTCAAGCCTTCGACCGAGACACGACTCCCTAAGGCAGGCACCCTGAGCCTCAATCGTTAAAGGCAGGTCCTGAACCCCTAAGAAGAAAGAACGACGACGCAAGAGCCTGGAACGTACACCATAACAATAGCAGCCTAGACAATCCCCAGTACTGCTTGGGGGGTTGCGTACTATCATTCATTGTAGTCTAGCATACTCCCAAGGCCTACCTTAATTATCACGGCCCCCTCTGTATTACACATCCCCCCTGAACTTCGGATCCCAAAACCGTGGGAATCCCCGAAGAGCCCAAGCGGCCGCAACGTCCAGGACGAAGGGGAGGGCCGGCAGCAGGCTCGTCTCACCTTCGCTGCAAGATCCCGTGGTATCGAAGCGACTGGACATAAGCCACAATAGCACACACACATACATATATATATATATATATACATACATGTATACATATATATATATATATATACATACACAATATATATACATATATATGTATGTATATATATGACATAAAACAAGGATGTGCATTTAACAATAAAGCATGTGTCTATACATATATATATATATATATTGCACATATTGATGGTTTCTTATTAGGGTCCGGGGTCAAACTCCCCAGCAGCGGGGGGCCAATAGCCAGTGACCGCAGCCTGCTGTCGCACGGCTCAGCAGACGCTGGGATTCTTCGCACGCATGCTATGATGGACGACTTGTGGAGGCTCTTAAAGACCAAGTTGCTTTGATGACTCGTAAACTTGGCACATGTGCCAAGTTTACGGCAGGGCGGCTCATGGGTGTCGTCGTTTAGCATCATCTTGACAGCTGCTCTGCGAGTGCAAGCTTTCGAGAGTGACTTGCAAGCTGTTTGTGCCATAAAGTGCGGCGCTACTTTCGTCTGCGTGCTCGCTTCTCGTTTTGCTGGAGACGCTGGGCATTGCTAGGACCTAGGCTGTACGACTTACGCGGTTTGGCAAAGCGCTTGCACCTTTCATCTTGAATTTTTCTTTTGGACTTCATTAGCTCAAGGCATAGAGATTTGTACAGATTCGGGTCGTGCACTTAGAAGCACAGCACAAAAACGTTAGCACAAAACCCTTCAATGTCGAAAACAAGACAAGTAGCTAACCCAAACATATATCATAATACACTGGAGCCGCCAGTGAAGAAGCCGTGAGAGTGAGAGCGTGTATCCATGAGGATAAATCATTCCGGGCTCAAGACTTAGGGGCCTTGCATTTAGCTTTTAAGGGTCGGATTCACGGCAGCACCCAATTCAAAACCTCCCCTTAACCCCGACACCTACATGCTCAAGCCCCAAGATTCAAGCCCAAACTATGTGATATGCATGTACAGAGTATTATGTGTGTAGATGGTCCCGGCTATGACTTATATACGTGTATATATATCCCATGCATAGCCCTTAAGCCCAGAACCACCGAAGGCCAGGTCAAGCCGCTAGTGATGGCCAGGCAATAGGCAAAGGATGACCAGCAGAGAGAGACCAGGGCGAGTTCGCAGGGAACCTCGGAGGGTTTAGGGCTTAGGGCCGAGGCTGGCGATGAGCGGCTGTTGCTGTTGTTGGTTTTGGCCCACGGGCGGGGGGGGTCGGGGGCTTTAGGGTTGAAGGGTTTAAGAGTTCTTCGCGGGGTTTGAAACATTTAGTGCTCGAGGGGGGGGGGGGGGCTTCGGGTTTACGGATTCGCGGTTCAGGATTCAGGGGCTTCGGCTACGACTTAAGTCGTCCCCGGAGGCTCCTGAAACACTGCATTATGAGTAAAAATTGCGGAAACCCCAGGCCAACCTCGACCCGAACCACCCTATCCTGACCCACCAACCTCCTGACCCACCAACCCGAGCACGTACAACCCATTCAATGCACTATCCTAAACACTGTAGTACAAGCACCCTACAATCTAAATCCTGACGTCAACTCCATTATCTTAAATCCTAAACGCCTAACAGACAATCCTGTAGGACTCCTATCATGAATCCCAAAACCCATCTAGCACCCCCAAACCGCCGATACCTTAAACTCCTAAGCTCCCTACATCCGAAGACCTGCTATCCTGAACCCACCCCTGAAAGGGTTCAGGGTTTAGGTTTCAGGGTTTAGGACCCTAAACCCTAAACCCCGCAAAGCTTGGGAGCCAAGAGGGCCACCAGCAAGACTCGGGATCGAAAGAGTTGGCACCTGCTGCGTCAGATCGGGAATCTCCCAAAAGAAGGGCGTCAAGGGTTTATGAGGTTCCGGGAGTTAGGGTATACACGGTTTAGGGAGGTTCAGCAGGCCTTTAGGGTCCTCGGGTTTCCGGCTGACCTGGGGTTTAGCGTTTTGGAATATCGGGTTTCAGGTTAAAGGGGGGTCTATCTTGCATATCTTGCTAGAGGCCTTGCCGTCCTCGACCGCGGGCTTCTTTTGAAAAGGCTTGGGCGTAGGGGTTCAGGGTCTATAGGGGCTGTTTAGCAAATTCTGAACTCCAAAACTTTAGGTCATCCCCCTTCATCGCTCTCCACCTTCTCCGGCATGCGGCCTGGGATCCTCCTAGGGCGCCCATTTCAACCGTCCCTTTTTCGTCTCCATCCCAGGCGAGGTCTGGCCTCGGATGCTTCTCCAGGGAGAGGCCCAGCTTCCAGAGCTCCACGGCGATGCGAACTGCGAAGACGCTGGCCACGCTCACGATGCCCCAGTCCTCCGCAATGCAACTGTCCCGAAACCCACCCGACCGCCAACATCCTTCAACAAGACAAAGAACGCCTCCCTGCGAAAAACCCTCCGCACCCAAAAAGCCACAAGAATGGACTCCGATTGGTCCGATTATTTCTTGGGAACTGGTCAGGAAACGTACTTTAAGTGACTACAAGAGCAATCCAGCAAACGATATGCCGACAGGTTTTCCTTTTGATGGCACTGTGAACCAAAGGTCCTTACTCCTACGTACGGTAACACCGTGCAACAGCTATGAACCCGTTCAGTTCTGTTACCTGCAATTACGGGCTCCTGCATGGAGTCCACAAAAAAGCCACAACAAAGCCTTCTGAGACCGTGCAGAACTGCTAGAGAACCCTTATAATGCGCTGTGCAGCCGCGTTAGAGCCCGTAAAACCTGCAACCGACATGTTTTATTTGCACGAGCCCATGTTTGTTTAGGCCCAAAGCCCCCCAGCTCGTACCGAACCTTGATATATAATCAATGGCAACAAAAGATCCTCGCACAATTTCTTATATAACGGCTAACCCTTACACTGGCGCTTTTTACTTGTAACCCTTATAGCACAATTACTCACTTACAGCTCTAAGCAGCCCCTTAAGCAGCCGCCCTTAACAGCACCCGCATAAAGCGCTAATAGGGCCCGGGCCATGAGCTGGCGCAAAGTCCAGGCCAGGAGCGCGTAGCCCCGCAGCCCGGAGCGGAACTGTGCCTCGGGACGTAGAATCACTCAAGGCTTAGAAAGGCCTACAATGCCTACATTTTGAGTCAATATATTACAAGCCTATTGTATGCCTAAGCCTACCTACCTCCCTGCCTATACAAACGTATACCCATACCTACAGTACCCGAACGAAGAATACGAAAAATACATATTAATTCCACATTACCTACCCTAGCGAAACCTCGACCCCTCGACCTCGGCATACGACCTATCAAATAATTTTCAATATATTACAATTCCCCAAACTCATGGCCGCATGTAGCTCCAGACGCAAGCTAGAGTTGCACCGGACGGGGATCCGAAGGAGTCGCCTTGTACTGTGGAGCAGAGGCCTTTTTTCCATAGCGAAGGAACCCAAAGATTGTCGTGGCTCGTTGTCTTGCGGCAATATTTCTATGGAGAGTGAAACAAACACCGACGTAAAAATGCAGTTGGCCACCGGTCTGTCCTCTTTGAAAGAGTGGGCTGTTCAGCTGGAAGAACATCCCCACAACGAGCAACTCCGGGTTGAGTGGGTCCGAGATTGAAGCTCGGGTCTACATGAAGCAAGGGATGCTCAACCATCGCCTGCCCACATTAGGGGCCAACCGCCATGTAGGGCACGCGGCAGGCTCCGAACCAGTTATGCCGCACATCTATTTTTGGAAATGCTGGCTCATTACACTCTGCCTGCCAGTGGACCCTCGCCTGCGCTGAATTCGCCAAAAGTCATGGCGGCGTCACTCAGATCAGATGACTGCGGAAGTTCAGCATATCACACCTCAAAGCACAACGAAGCGAAGACCTTCATTCGTTTGTGCCAGCTGCCAGCGAGTGCATTTCTGGTTGGACGGGGGGGGCGTGGTGATGGCTGGAACTTGGGTGACGGACTTTATCATGAAGGGCAAGCTCCACGCACCTAATCCTCAGATCGAAACTTCTGCTGAGTTCGTTGACTACTCCTCGCTTTGGGAGACTTTCTGCTTTCTTTCAACAGCAGACACTCCAACCAAAAGACCACCACGGGCAGCTGAGGTGAAAGAGAGCTGAAGCGAGCTTCTGGCAGCGCAGAGGTCCAGGATTGAGAATCGAGGGGTGTGGGGGGGTTCTGGTCTTGCCAAAGATCTGAACCTCCAAAGTCTATCATGCTTTCGAGTTTTGGGATTCAGCCGAGCTTCGAGTTTGACAGAAAATCGATCCACGAAATGGAAAAGAACACCTCACTTCCCCCACCCCAATGACAAGAGGGGATCTACATGTCATCTGGGGTGTAAGCTTTGCTTCTAGAGTCATCGGCACTGAAGAGTGCGGGAAAGGAGTATAACTCACTGCAGTTGCAACGTGTTACATCCAAGGCTGGCGGCGTTGAGCATCTTGAGAGCAACAGCGTGATGCTCAGCCCCATGCTGCCTCCGAGCACTCGGCGAAGCTCAGTGTCCTCGGCAGACCGAAGACGCAGAACACAGAGAAGATCCTCCCCCTATCCACCCCCTTTCCCTGTCCCGCTCTCGTCCCTTCATGCCCGCTACTCCATCTCCTGTTTCCCCACGTCCACCCCCTGCGGACCCGGGCCTTTGCTTGAGAAGACTCGCTCGGAGCTGTTGCCCTTGCCGTATCTGCCTGAGCTTCACAGGTTGGAGTTCGAGCATGTGCGGGCCCGGCTTCTCGGGTTTAGAACCTGAGGCTTTCCAAAGCTGGCTATATCAGGCCGTGAGGCTCTCTTTCTTGCTCCTTCTCTTGTTCATTCCCGCGCCTGCAATAGTCGCGATCTGTGAGGGATTGCTGCTTGTCTCAGTCATGGCATCAGTGCGAAGCCTGTTGATGCAAACAGCGGAGGCCTTTGGACTTTCCCTTGCCCTTGCCGCTTCCTTCCTCAGAGCCGTATGGAGGAAACGAAGGCAAAACGACGACATGTTTAGGGAGCGGCGATCTGAAAGAGCAACAGGATGTAACAATCCTAGGGCTGTCCGGTCCTTGAACTTTCCCTTTTCCTCTTTGTCGCCTTTGCTGATAGGCCACATAGCTCCTTTTGATCGGTAGTACCTCCCGGCTGTGACAGGGGCATGGCGCTTCAACCCGGCAACCTTCGAGCCCTCGCGAAGCTTCTGGGGCGTGCTCGCAGACTCGCGCACTCTCCCAGCTCACAGCCTAGAGTTACGCATGAGGAGGTTGCTCACAGTCTTGTACATGACTGTCGAAAGCTGAGAGACAAACTTCGACACTGTCTTCCTGAGTGCATCTCATGGAAAGAGTTAATGTGTAAACGCTCGGGAGTTTCCCTGTATCACGCTTCCCGGGACAAACAGTGTAAAACATGGTAAACTTAGGGCCAAGAGGTCACTATAGCTAGGGATACATGGCGCGCTCAGTTGAGGAAATAACTGCGTGAAGCTTGCACAGGGGCAGAAGCGCGAAATGAGGCCGTGGCTCGGAAGATGACCACCATGCCCGGCGGAGCGTGACGCGCGACCTCCTCTTCGGTCTTGGCGCATGTGCCCAACAGATTTGCAAGACACGCCCAACGAAAGACAAAACTGGGGAGGCCGGGAGCTGGGGGCGATGCTTGGCGCACAAATCACATGATTGAGTGCGTGGTGTTTCTTGCTTCTTTTGCTTATCCTATAGCAACGATGCATGGACCTTCCCCCCATCCCCTCAGGGCAAGGGCAAGTGAGCCAAACACAGTGCCAAAGACCCTGGGCCGCCGGCCGTGAAGCGAAAAGTCGAAAAGGCTTCGATGAAGTCATCTGCCTGCCCAGTGCCAATCACAGTTGATGGTGCGCGGCGCTCGCTGACGCAAGGCTTCGCAAGAAAAGCCTTGAACTTGGTGACAGGCTTGTCGCTCCTGCCTGGTCAGGTACGGAGCTGAGGAAGACAAAGAGGGCGGAAGGGACACTTAAGGCGGACTTGTCAGAAACTGGGGAAATGTGGATTCCAACGCTTAGAAACCATGAATTGCTGTTGATGCTGCTGGAAGACAAGCTGCTCTGTGACCAACACAAACAATCAACAGAACAACCCAACGATGTCCATCTTCGAAGGCAACCGCTGGGTCCTTGAAGTTCTTCCCTTCCCTACAGCTCACATCCTATACACACTTAGCCGGAAGAACGTGCAACTGCTCGTCAGCAGGAACACTTCCCCCGGCGGCCTCATCTCACATCCTATACACACTATGCTTAACCGGAAGAACGTGCAACTGCTCATAAGCAGGAACACTTCCCCGGCGGCCTCAATGTGTTGTGACCTGCAGTGCATGCTGTTGCGGAGTTGACAGCAATCGCACATTTCTGACTCGGTGCAACACGTCGAAAACGTGCAGAATGCGGGGTCATGTCTTCACAACAACTGGTGGCTGGGGCGCTGTCGTACTCCTGTAGGATGATATCGGAATGGGCTCTGATTTCAATAGATTGCGAAAGTCCTGCTCCGTGAGTCTTGAGCAGTGACTTGGATACCAGGGCTACAGCTTGGCATCATGTGCGTCCGAATGTTCGGTGCAATAGCATGGCAGCAGGGCGCACCTTGCTGCGCACCTCGTCCCAGGAGCACAGGTCCTCTCAGGATCACAACAAGCATGTCCAAAAGCTTGTTGGGGCAGGGCCAAAAAGAGGACTAATCAGGCTCCTCCGCGATTCATGTCGCTCATCTTGCTCGGGCTGCTGGGCGCTTCGTATTGACACGAAGTTTGGGCAGCTGGCACACGCATATATGCCAAATTACCTAGCTACGTACGCAGATGGAAGCATACACACGTACGTGCACACATACGGAGTATGTGAGAGGGAGACAGTTTTGAGGTTTGGGGATAGCACTCCTGGAGCCGGGGAACCCTAGGGATTTAGGTCAGGTTGGGGTGTGGTCTTTCGGTTTCAGTTGAAGGGCGCTGATGAATATTGTCGCAATGAGGGTTTCAGCTCGGGCATTTCGGATTTTGATTGTCGCAGGCATGCATAATGTCGAAGATAAGCATGCTTGGAAGTTGACGATTCGGAATGGTTGGGGTGCAGGCTGCATAAACTGGCTTGCAGGTTGAGGGATGTTGAAGGTCGGCCAATTTCCACCGGCGGTGCAGCTCAGCTGCGATGCACAGCGGAATGATGTTGGAGAGGAAAGGCACGCCACAGGCGCCAACCATGTAGACCGTGTAGCCTGGTGTCAGAGCAGCAGCGGCCCAATCCCTTAAGGGGGGTTGTGGGGTATCCGACAGCCTCACGATGCAGCACTGTGCACCCGACATGCGCCTAAACCCTTGATCTTGCCAACCCAAACGCCAAGCTTAGCAGCTTCGAAACCGGAGAGGCAAGGTGAACTTCAGCTGTCAGTCCCAGTTCCCCAGAGCTCCCAAAATTGCTTCATCGTCTCCAAGCCCAACGCAGAAACGCGAGAGCTTCCCAACAACAAAACTCAACGACCACTAGGTTTGTGGGAGTCTTCGTGTTTCGAGGCTTGCCTGAATGAGACTGCTTGATCTGCAAGGTCTACTCGTAGTGTACTGGTGATCCTGCTTTTCTACGCATGGGGTTGCTGTTCACGCACAGTAAAACATTCGAGCGTCTACTTGGTAGTTTATGGGGGGGGGGGGGGGGCCTGGTGCCTAGCCTTTGCCTAGCCTTTGCTGAAACATGCAGAGTTCTGTTCTGTTCAGGTCCGAGGCTCCTTGAGGCTTATAGGATTAAAACGGGTCAACGCGCTAGATGCGCTGGGTTTAGGGTGCCCGAGGTCTAAGGTCAAAAAGCTAGGCAGCTTTGGGACTGCCCCCCTCTCAAGGTGATGCTGTTGCGAGCAACACAATTTGATGACTTTGTTCTGGGCTTTCGCAGGGGTCAGAATGCAAAACCTGGCTGACTGAATCACGGAGAGCTCACTTATATGAGCTTGTCAGGATCATGCTTGACCTTGGTTTAGAGCTTATGGGCAAGGGTGCTTTTCTCGCTCCTAGAATCCGCGCTCCCACCACAGAAGGTCCGCGCGCGATACCGTGCAGGCCAGGGTGAGACGTCAGCAGCATTTGCATTCCCATATGCTCATGTGCTCTATCATCATGCTTGTCTTTCGGCTCGGCTTGGTTTTGGCTCGCTTTGAGCAGTCTTGGGGTGGGTACCTATCTCCATACTAGTGCGCGCTTCACAGCGGTCGACCTGTCTGTCAAGCATTCCCTACACAGCTACAAACCCCGAGCCTTCCGAGGCTTTTGGGGGAAGGCTTGCCATGGGTCCCCAAAGGAATGCCGCCAGGTGGCGAAAGGAAAGCGCCCCACCGCTCATGCTCTGCACCACGCGTGGAGCAAGGTGCTCATGCACCTGTCCAGCGTCGTTTGTTGCGCTTCAGACGCGTCAAGCCTTTCTAAGGGCTTCCCGGTTCACGGTGCATTTATTGTGCTCATGTCCAAGACACTCTCAAGCCCCGCATTTTCGAAGGTCCATGATTGGGGCAGTTAAGGCCTGCAGGATTCGAGTGTGAATGGGAGCAACTACCCTCCCAGATAGGACTTTTTCTGGCAGCGATTGGGATTTGTGGGGCTCGGCGTCGAGTCAAAGGTGCAGGCTTCAGGCTCCGGCGTTCCTTGCTTTGAGTTCGGTTTGGGAGTTGCGGGGTTTCCAACCTCCGTTCTCGGGCCTAGGATTTGAACGCCCTTGCGACCCCACTCTTCCGAAAACAACATCGCATTAAAGCCCTCTGCAACCCTAGAGCCTAGAGTCCTAGAGCTTAGCTGAAAATGGCAAGCCAGTTTCCCTTTTTTTGCAGATCTGGGTTTATTGGAGTTTAGGACTTCCGGGCTTCATAGCTGTGCGCAGGTTCGGCTGCTAGTCCTGGCGTTGCGGGCATGTTAACAGGGCTTCTGTCCTCTACCCTAAGGCGCCAAACTAGTTCCTTTTGGGGGTTCGTATATAGAATCCTATAAGGTAATCCCCAAAAAGGAACTACTTTGGGGCCTATGGGTAGCAGTGCGTAGGGTTTAGCGTGAGGTTCAGGAGCAGGGCTCCAGGACTTGACCTCCCCAACTCTGGATCCTAAACGCCGCCCCGAACTCCCTTGACGGGACTAGCCCTCAAGGCCAAAATCCGACCGGCTTTGGAACGAGGTTTAAAGCCCTTCCTCGTTTTAAGACCTCCATGCCACTCCAAACACAACGCCTCTCAGGGCTTCGAGTTTTTCCTGCCCTGGAGACTCAGACCTCCGCATTGAATGCGTCCAAATAGTTCAGACCCGTCCGCTCGGCGCCTGCAAAGGCTTCATTTCAGGGGGGGAGCATTTAGAAAGGTGCTGCCGCAGCTATATTATAAGGGCTCTGCAGGCTTTTGCAGTTTGTATTCCTCGGGTTTGAGAAGACTTCTACAATTTGCATGTACACAGGCTCTACAAGTGTTGTTATGGGTTTGAAACGCTTCTACAGGGTCTTCTAGAGAGTTTTTCTACTGGGTCTCCTTGTTTTTCAGGGCGCTTCTTTTGTGCCGTCCTTCGTTTGGTTGAGGGTTTAAGGATTGGGTACAGTACTGTGTTAAGGCCATAGCAGCACGACTTGAAAGTAGGGTTGAGAGCGAGCCTTTGGGGTTGAGGAAACGAAGCCTTTGGGTTGGGATTCTTCACGACAGAGGTGTCGAGGCCGGGCCAGGCAGTAACGGGTGCGTGTGCAGGGATCGTGCAACCCGCCTTTGAAAGTTCAAGACCACAGCCAGTAGCACTTGACAAACCCTCAGGCCCCTTCACGACGCCTTCAGCCCGCCCGTACCACTTTTTCAGGGACTTGAAAACGAGCCGGCGGTCGCAAGGGAGCGGCTTGCCTTGGAAAGCTCAAGCATTTGGGGTTGAGCACTCCGAGGATCCGCTCCGAATGCAAACTCGAGGGGGGTGCTGAGGATTGGGCTTGCCAGGCACCCATCGATGGCTGAGGGCTTCAAGAAGGCAACAGGCGGACCAGAGGTCAGAGTTGAAGCTTCGGGCTACACGCTGGCCTGGGTCCTAGGTCTCATCTAGTGGCCTTTTTGAGTTTGGGAACTTCATGGAACTTCAGGCCATACTCTCAGAAGGGTTGTGCATGTACGATTTCATCAGGCTCCCGCAATTTGCGGTGTTTTCAAGGTTCAGAGGCATTCCCCATCAGAGATCGGGGTCGCACATTCAAGCCCGGTGCAAGGACTCTGTATGGTTGTAAGACATACTTTGGCTTTGTGTTTGGGGTTTAGGGCTCAGGAGCCCCTGAATACAGCCCCTCCTTTGAGAAAGGCGTTGAGAAAGGCTGTATGCCAGCTATTCTATTGAATGGTGTTGTTCTGGCCCCGAAAGCGAGGCCATCAATAGCTCAAGCACTTGAAGTTACCGGCATCATCATCTCCACCACGGCACTTACTGCATCAACTCCAAGTATGTAAGATCCAAATGTAGTTGTAGTTTCGATAAACAAGGACATAAGCGGACACACGAATGTTCAACTGCATCTTTACTATGTGCATGCTGCATGTCTGTCTTCCATCGTCAAAGACTTGCTCGTGTAGAGAAGAAGCAAGCCTTTGCAAGTTTCCCCCAAAGATCGATAACTTGCACTTTTGAGAAACCCAACATGAAGCCATGTCAAAGCTTTATGAAAGTCTCATACAGCCCCTGTGCAAACTCTATTCTAAACCCGCTTAGTACGTAGCCAATGAAGTAGAAAGCCCAGGAAAACTCATTACTATAGAGCCATTGGAAAAGGCAAACATGAGCTCCTTACATTGACCTGCCCTCTTCCAAGAGGTCCCGGTAAACCTTGAATCCTAAAACGACCCTAAACCCCAGAGGCCGAGGCCAGTGTCAGGATGAACATGGCTGTTTGAGCAGCAAAAGCATTTGGCATCCTACCGGAGACCGCGGAAACTTTTCAGGAAACTGACCAAAACTCAAGGGTCTTAGTTTTTTGTCTTATAGGTTTTAGGGTTTAGGATCTTGCAGTGGGCTTTGAAGGATCTTGAGGTCAAAGGCTCACGAACTGCAACAGCTGAACTATCGCTCGTTCGGGATCTCAGGGCATTGACAGCATTTGAGGGTGTGGGGAATCAGATGTACACAGTTCTGTCCAATTGCACTGTACACCCACAGAGGCTAAATCGCTGATCAAACCCTCCTGCCTTGATCTCCTTTTCAAGTCAAAGCGTGCAAATGCAGAGGTCGCCTGCATGGCCCTGAAAACGGCCCTCACTTCCAGAAAATCAACCGCATGTCCTGCACCCGAAATTTCGCAAGTTGGCCCGGCAGCTCCTTCGCATGAGTTCGTAGAGACAAGCGTAGTGCTTATGTGCGGGGTTCAAGCCTTTTGCAATTGGATAATTCGGAGGGTTGTCTCCTTGTGTAGATGATACTAGGCGGCCAGCGCGTGTTGCGTTTGAGACTTGAACAAAGGATGTGATGTTATTTCGGCATCTAGTCCAGGCGCCTGCCAGCCTTGTGTAATCGTCTCGCAATCCAGCAGACGAGTGGGAGGCGGAGGGCTTCGTCTTCCAGGACCCTTTCAATATCCTTGGTCCTTGCTGCTTCCCTGTCGAAGTACAACTGTGTGACACTTCTGTCGCTACTTCTGCTACCGGCAACCGCGGCGACTGCCGCAAAGACGACGGCGAACACGACGACGACGACGACGCACTACCGCTGGCTGGTGAGTCCTCCAGATCGCGCATGAGCGACAAACCTCGCAAGAGGAGAAGCTTCGCGATCATCGCTGCCGTGAAACGACTGTTCATTGTAGCAACAAGGAGAACTACGGAGAGGAAACGGTAACCACAGTCGTTGAGGTTAGGCTGGTCCAGCGCTCTGGGCTTGACATGAGTTTGTCTTTTGGCCTCGCAGGCTAAGGGCTTAAAGCCATGCTCTGCGGGGCCAACAATTATGACTTTGAAGGGCTGGCAGGGTTCGTTGTATGGGAATTCTCTTGGGCTCACCTACCCACCAACTTTCGAATACGATGACTTTGGAGACCTCCTCCGAAAGAAAAAGGGGCCACCCTCCCCGTGGAAGTTTCCGAAGGCCTTTCCAAACCTGGAGCATAAGCTTCGGGCTCGCAGGTTTAAGTCTACAGGGCCGGAATCTTTCGAAGCTTTGGACTGCTTGCGGCCACAGGGGGCCCACGTAGAAGACCAAAGGCAGGGCAGTAGCCGACACGGAGATCATGACGCCTTCAGGATGTGGGCGAAGGAGCAATGACGACAAAAACAGAAAAAACAGATCCATAATTCAGAATGCAGCGACGAAGACCCTCTTTGCTGCTAGTATACGAGCTATGCAAGCGGGATGGCAAGATACACTATAATCTCGACGCATTCTCGTCACAAGAATCATGATGGCCACAATGACTGCTACCGATTTGCCTGAGACGGGCATCACCACGCTGAGCCCAACTGCCGTTCGTTCCTGCGGCGGGGCTCAAACTTGTTGAGCTCGAGCTGTCAACAAACAGGTTTCAGGCTGGAGGTTTCGTGAATCAGTCAACTGAATCAAGAGGTGCACATGTCACATCTGCCGCGTGCACGTGAGATGACATGTCGTGCTGACACGGCGACTTGATCCGAAGGCTTCCGTACGAAAGTCCCCATGTCCTGCCAGGTGACACTGAAGAAACCGTAACCCACAGCAGTGATGTGCCAGAACACAGTTCCCATCACCTTGGATGCCGAATTTTATCCGTTGGGTCATCTACAATCGAATGCTATGAAAGTGAATCAAGCCCCCTATTGAACTTGAAAGCGCAAGAGATGCCAAGCAGCGAGCACCCCAGTAGCCTTCAGCGGCATAAACTGGATGCGGTGCAGATTCTCCGGGTCTTTCAGGAACGTTGCCAGCTCTAACGTACACCACAAACGACTGAAGTACCTGGGAATGGAATGGAATTTGCGTGACATAAAGTGCCTCGGCAAACAAGTCTGCGCAGTCCAGGCGTATGTATCTGCGTAATCGTACTCATGGATGTAGCTGTTCAGTGTATATTGTGCAGGTATAGACGGTATAGTCTATCACGAAAAGTGCTGGTTACTGTTTCGCATTCTTCTTCGCAACTCAAGTCTTTACTTGAGTGTGCGGACCGCAGCATATTGTAAAAAAATGTCGAAACGCACAAGAGCTTCGGCAACTTATTCATGAAGCCTTGTTGTCGTCCTGAGATCTTGACACCCTTGAGTTGCGCATCGTCGAGATGTATTGGGTTGTTGCCGCTGTGCTGCACAGCAGTTAAGTTAAACTGGCGCACAATAACACGCATCCAAAACAGTCGCACTCTGTGAGAATCACCTCCCAGCGAAATGAAGCAGCGAATCACCACCAAGTCTCATCTTCATCCGAAGCTTTTGACCCCGAAACCCCGATAATCCCTGTACCACTTTTCCATAGAATGTACCCTAATTTAAAACACCTGTTCGAGTTATTATAAAGGGCCCTATGATCGTTCGCCTCTCTTGTTCCCCGCCCCCACCCTGTCAGATGCCGAAGAACCGAGGCGACCAAAGGACGAGAAGCCTCGATAGCTCGGACAGAAGGTGTTTTCAAGGAGAGGAACTCGGGCGCATAGGGTTTAGGGTTTGCGGGATTGGTATCTGGGACATGCGTTTGGGGTTAATGGTGGGGTTTAAGGTTTATAGGTTTTAGGGCGCCGGTTTAGGGCCCATGTAAGGTTTCACAGGTTTGGGGTAGGGATCTTGGTGGCTCGGCATTTGAGAGCTCTGGGGCTACTCAGGCCTATATTGACATTGAGCCTTCTTAGGTGGCTCGAACTCGGTCGTCCCGAGGCTAGTCGAGACTGGCGGCCACAAAGGTGCACTGCACAAACTCCCTTGGCCAGCACCAACAGCATTAAGGCCCCTGGGAACTTCAAGAGAAACAGAAGAGGATAGGTCTCGAAACTCTTGTCGACCTGCTCAGGCCTCCACAGACACCACATTAACTGATACAGTTCGTAACCTCTGACTCTAGCAGCCTTCGGCCTTGGAAGGTATGGACATAGGCCTCATCAGAAGGATGCAGGGGCTTTTGTCAGCGAGCCAGAGTCTCAGATACACTTCTGTCCTGAAGCTCCCGGCTTTTGCCCGGGATTTGCCGGTCAGCCCTGGGGAATCTGCGCCGCAAGCGGCTACTTAAGCCCCGAAGCACCGTTCAATTCCAAGACAATGTCTCTTTGTAGTTCATGCTGTCGTACTACATTACATTCTGTCATTCTAGGTCTTGCTATCAACGCCTCTTGAACTTGCTGAGAACCAGAAGCCAGCACTCAAGACACACGGCCAGCATCAAATTAACATGATATACAAATAGAAAACACTAGATGGTATATAGTATGTATATATATATATACACACACGTTTTTGTGTTTGTGAGTGTGTGCATGTATGCACACATACATAAACAACCCAAGAAGCAAATGAATACATACACGCAGTAGTTCTATGAATATAATCTTCAGTATAAACATGGGTATAGTGTTGAAAATTCAGGTCCCATTTAGGATCCTCTTTTACGAGGGTGCCGTACTATTTTGGGGACCTAAACAGGAACCCTAAACTAGAGACCTACCCTTTACAGATCTAAAAGAAGCCGATGGCATCCCTGTGCAGTAAGGCGAAGAGAGTCCGAGGAGCTTCTCGGCGCTGAGCACGAAGCAGGCGAGCCCCAGAATTCCCTTCTGCTTTAGCCTTGAGGTTGCAGGGTTTCTAGGTTAGGATTTAGAACTTCAAATTTTTTCTGCTTTAGCCTTGGGGTTTAGGGTGTTCGGGTTTAAGGGTTGTGGGGTCAAGGCTTTTCGGCATTAGGGGTCCATTAGGGGTCCGGGCTTTTCGGGTTCAGTGTTAGGGCTCTTAGGGTGTAGGCGCGGGGGTTTTAGTTTAGGGATTCGGGGTTGCTGTTTAGGGCGCAAAGCCAGTTTGGGGCTCAAAGCTTCGGTATGGACGCGTGCGGCTTGTGGCTTCTGGGCTTTGGAGGCTTCGGGTTCAGGGCTGCCTGGCTCTGGGAATCCCCCAAAACCAGCTAAGCAGAGACGCAGAAGAACCACCGAAGCAAGAATAAATATAAGACCCAATAAAGGCACGAACACCCAAAACCTCTGGGATTTCACACTCCGTCTCAGGAACCAACACAATGCAGTTGCATGTCTGGCATCGGCTATAGCGTCAACTATGCACTTGGAGTTTCGGGTGTCGTTTGAGGGACTCAAAAACATTTTCCGAAATCCTCGTCGGGAGTCAGATACAGGGGTGAAGATCAAAGTGGTCGATTTTCACATATTTCCACATAGTACACCAGGCATGCCTTGGTACGTCATCCAACGTCCAACAAAGACGAGACGCTGCAAAGAACCATCACAAGTGGGGCCGGGCTCTATCGGCACCCAAGCCCGGATGTGAAAGTTCCCCTGCCGGGCCTCTAAGCAAAAACGAAGCCCAAGGTATTACCGCTTTTGATATTGAGCTGGTTGTGATGTTGCGTATTATAACATCACGATGAATCAGACAAAGGTCCTGGAACTTAGGGCCCCTGTTAGAATACCCTCAGAGTGTGCCTCTTGTTGCCCACAAAACATCCCGAAGCAACCATTTTTATCCTCACAACAGAGCCGGGCAGCTGCTCATCGTGCTGGGCAATGCAAAGCTTGTCCAAAAACCTACAGAGAAAATCCAGTGTTCATTTGGGCTTCGGGTGGCGGGCCGGAATTTCAAAGTTTTGCGCAGTCGGAGGAGTTAGTCACGAAACGCATCACCTCCCAACGATCTTCATGATAACTTGGACCCTAGGACTTTCAGGCACCTTACAACCATAATTACCCGCAAAGAACAGAAATGAAAAGACTAAACCCCAGTAGCGTCTGAAGGCAAGAGCCTGCAAACACGAAATCTTCAAACCGAAAACCTAAGCTTAAAGCCTGATAAGAAAACCCAAACACTGAAGGCTGCAAATTGATTCTGGTGCTCCCGCAGTTGGGAGGGAATTTCAGGGGTTCCCTGGCTCCGCACTGGCACGACCAGGCGCAACTGGAGCTAGCACTGAACCACTAAACATCATTGCCAGGGAAACCTACACATCCATGCTCGAAGCACGGGGCCCCAAAACTCCAAACCCCAGACATCCCCAAACCCTAAACCCTACAAACTCTACCCCTTAACCCTAAACCGGCCTTCTAAAGGTAAGACGAGGAGCACCATGTGCGGCCGGCAGAAAGGTGCCTGAAGTCGCTGCCAAAACCTGGCACCCGGATCATCAGTCCCACACAACAAAACAGGGTTCAGAGGGGGTTTTGGATTGAGGGTGCAAGGTTTAGGATTTAAGGCAAAGTTTTTTTTTGAACGCGTTTTTCCCCCTCGCCCCTCGCAATTAAGTTCAGCAGAATCCACAACGTGTGCCAGGCTACCTTCGGACCGTTGCTTCACTCCCTGGCCACCCTCAAACTCCTCATGATGACTCATTCGGATCTCCTTGCCCTTCTGCCCAACTTTTTGCTTCTGTTCTGTCTCCCACATTGGTTACCATGCCATGACACCCCATCGTCGTTGCTGTAGAATCTTCCAGAACCGTCTCACCCCCATTTTCCATCACTACCGATCCCTCTGTTCCGGGATGCGGCGACTGCACTTCCAGGCTTGCGACATCCCATGCCACCATATCGGAGAGATGTTCTCGTACCATTTTGGTCAAAACCTGCTCAGCCAAAATCTTGAAGTATAGCAGCCACACCTCGCCGTAGGTCTCCGGAATCATGGCTGAACTCAGTCTCCCAGAGTCTCCCGTTGTACCATTCTGTAAACACCCCTTTCACACAGGAGAACGGGACCTTCAACGGAAGCTGCACTGGGGAGACCTCCGGAATAATGGCCTCCACTGTGTCTCCATCCTCCTCAGGCAGCATGTTCAACTCCATGTGGAGCTTAGCCTCGATCACTGCAAGTCCACACTTTGCCCACATTCGGAAAAGCGCCAGCCACACCGATCCGAACTCAACCAAGACGTTGTGGTCACTGCGGAAACCTGCCGCCCATTGTCCGAGCATTCTTTCAACAAAGCCATATCTGACCCCAGGACCACCCGGGGCGCAGGCTGGGCTGCATCCATTGACACACTGTCTCATCATTTCATCACATCACCGATCCCCCATTTCGGCAACCGCCTTTTGTGCTTGCAAAAGTTCCGATACCTCCAGACCGTACTGCATCTTCACCTGCTGAATGGCTTGTTCTCCTCGTTGCCAAGCCCTGTAGACTGCCTTAGGGCTGAAGGCTTTGGATTTGGCGTTGGGTGTAGGGTTCACGGTTCTGGAAACCTCCTTGGTGAGAACCCCTGGTAGCTCAAGCTTTCCGGGGGAAAGCGATCAACTTCATTGCAAGCACCTGCCAAAACACTTCATGATCCGCCTGTTCCGAACACGGATCTGGGATCAAGGCCCAAAGATTCACGGGCTAACCCCACATGTTTCACGCAGACATGGGTTAAACACTTTTGGGACCTTTAAAAAACCTAAACGAACGTAAAGCAAGTTGCGGGTTTTGGGATCGATCTGCGATTTAGGGGCTTGTGTTCCGCGTTCAAGTTCTCAAGAGGGTTTTTCATTTCTGCCTCCGACTTCGACTGCCTGCGTTCGTGCGATTGACTTGCGGCAAGGAGTCTATCCTGGAATAATCACATCAAACTCATCAAACCACAAAACATTCCAAAACCCTTCTTTCAAGCTTAAACTGCCTTTAGGCGATCAGCAAATAATATATGCCCCAACCCGATTGAGCGCATTGCCGCTGTTGTCCGTCCCGCATGAGTCTGAGAATGCTTCGAGCTATATGCTCGAGGTTGGAGTCGGCAAACAGCAGAAGAAGCCTGCAGCTTCGGCCGAATAGCAGATCTTTGCACAACCCAGTTGCCTCATCACAATCACTTCCACATGCAATCCTCGCCTCGAGCACGTGCGCCCAGGCCTCGTCCAAACGTCTGAAATGACGCGGGGCACGCAAAAGCGCCGGAAGCGCTTCTGAAACCTGTGCAGCGCTCGACTGGCCGTGGAGCAATCCAACTTCCAGCGCCGAGGGTCTGCTTTGCGCATCCAGCACTAAGACACGCTGCACGAAGTTGAACACACCGAGGGGGTTCTTCAGCGAAAGGAAGGCAAGGTGCCCAATGCGAGAAGCCGCCGGCACGACAACTTGCGCGTCTGCACTGGCCAACTCAAACCTGTAAGCCACCTGCAGACGGCTTTCCAGAAAGAGCTGAGACACGACAAAGCGTATTGACCCGGATTTCTGAAGCCAGGTGTACAGCATTCGTGTCTTCTTCGACCAGCACCAAGGCTTGCACGGCTGCGATATCGCTGTCGCATGAGCCCTGCACAGCCAGAACCCACTGCTTGTCTGAGGGGATCACTTCCTCATGGCGTCCCTATGAACTCCCGTGCCTGCAAGCGGCTGTGCTCAGGTTTGATTGCAGATGCCGAGATCAATGCGGTCGTGGCAGCTTGCACATAGGGTGCCGCCTAAACGATACAATGAAGCACACTGGCCACGTCAAACATGGCGCATCAGGATGCTGATTGTCATGCTGCAGCCCTCACAGAAATTCCGGAAAACAAGATAGGTCAAGCTACCTGTATAGTGTAGACAACATGATTTATCACGGATGTGTTGCAACTTCTGCGGCTGTCACAGAGACTGTATCTGTGCAAGTCATTTCGCATGGTTGACACAACGGCTGACAGGGAAACGGACCTTTGTGCTTCAAGGTTTAGGGTTCAGGGGTTTCGGAGTTTCGGGCTTAGGCGTTTAGGAACGCGATCCCCAGAACTGCGAGCTGTCTTTGAGAAAGTCTCCTTGAGATATGTCGCATACATGGACTTCCACAGTTCCATGCTGCCCCACTGTTCTACATCCACATTTCTTTCCATTGGACGACGGGCCTGGTTTGGGGGTGGTTGTAGCCATTGTTACTAGTTCTGCAAAGCACATATGCTGGGTTCTAGCATCCGAATCTCCAACCGGATCTTCCCTATCTACTTGCTCCACACTTGGACTCACTTGCGCAGGCCCTAAACCCTAGACCCAAAACCCGAACCCCCACTCCCCTCCAACCCCCCCCGGCGTCAAGAGGCATTAGCACGAAGAGAAAGGTGAAGTTGCTCAAGAGGGATGTCCAGGGCGCCTGGGGCGAGGACCCGTAGAAGAGCGCCCATGAAGGAGATTTCCGGGCTACTGTAGGCTTTTGGGATTTGGCTGTTGGGGTTCATGCTCACATCCAAATCTCCAAACTTGAAACTTCAATCCTCAATCGCAATCCCCAAAATACTATCCCTGCAATCGGAAAGCTCGCCCCGAAACTCAAGCAGTTTGAGACCAGTGTCGTCGGGGAGGGCACCCTCGGCCCTCATGACACCGACGACTGCGCTGGCCCCCAGTGACGCCCAGAAGGCCGCAGCAGAGTTGAAGATAATGAGGAGGGACCTTGCCGATTTATGAACACTAGAGAAGCCGATCCAGCAAAAACCCTTTAAGCACAAGAAATCAATAACGAAGAAGAAGAATAAAAAACATAAGCAGAAGTAGAAGCCTTGCAAACGCCTTCAAAGCCCTCTAGCTCTGGACTCTATGAAGTTTCAGGCCCTTTCTGAACAAAGGCCTTCAACTTGGGTGTTTTGCATGGCAAAAGGTCTGCTCCCAGCAATCGGACACTTTGGCTCAGAGCTTCAACTTTCTAAGTCAGGTAGCCTGATTACAATTCAGTATCCCCCAAATTAAGGTACTTCTAACCTTGCTACCTAAGTCCCCGCAGCTCTTGAACCGAACAAGTCTCTTTGACCTGTAAATCTGGCAGGCCTAAAACGTTCAAGCGAGCTCCGGGTGCAGGCTACATTAGCATCATACTAGCGTAGGGGCCGCATCCGGCAGAATTGGTCGCGCACAGGAGACGAAGCCCTAAAACCCCGCAAAACCCGAACCCAAGACCTTCAATATCCAAGACTGTACACTCTAAATGGTAGGACCCTTGATGGAAGAAGGACCCCTAAAGAAGAGAATTCCCCCCCCCCCCCCACCAGCCAGCCGCCATTAAAGAAACCTCCATCTCTGAGCCGACGGCAAGAACTTCAGCAGCCTGCTCGAGGCCCAGTCGTGGCTCAAAAAGGTATGGAGGGCCGGCGTCTGCCGGCTGAGCGCATAACTCCTGAGCTTCGGGGAGTTTATTGGAAGTTTATGTGAGGCTTAGGGCTTATAAAGGGTTTTAGGGTTCACGGGTTTAGGTTTAGGGCGCATGGGAAGGCTTAAGGCTCTCGGGCTTTGTGATGTTTGGGTTTGGGGCCTTGGGAGCTCTAGTACTAGGACTTCAGGGCTTTGCAGCATCAAGACTTCAGAGCTTGCCTCGCTGAGACATACATACACAGAAGGGGACAACGATGCTAGTGAGAACTTTGGAGTCACACCCAAAAATCGAGGCGAGCATTGAGGGGGGTTGGAGGCATACAAGGTGCGGGATTGATCGTGGTGTCAAGGTCCTGGATTCAAAGGAATCTGTGACCCGAGAGATAGAAACGTGAATGCAAGGTCCTGGAAACGGCTTCCGACGTGGATGCGTTGGGGCCGAAGCTTTCCGCCCAATCGTTCGGAGTATTATAATGATTTGGGAGTTCGTTGCACCGAGGCGCTTCGAATCCACGTGGAACATCCCGCTGTCCGGCGTCTTCCAGTGCTTGCCTGAAAGCGCTTGGAGACTTCAGTGTATGGGTTTTATACAAGGTCTGAGCCGTCTGAGCCCTTTATTTGGGAATGGGTTTAGGCGGCTTCGGGCTCGGGGTGCCGTATCCATGCAACCAGAAGACCTGCTCGATGCCCGCAACCAGGCTTAATCCGAAGACAGTCTCTGCCATGTCGGTGGAAGCTGCGAGATTTGCTGAGATCACGGCCCCAATTGAAGGCCCAATTGTGATTAATAACTCCCGAATTTACCATCCCGCCGTGAAATTCGCGGGGGATTCCGGGCACGCAGCCGAACTTTACAAGGCTGGGTTGCCGAAAGCACCCTGGGAGGGTTCAGGATATGTTGGGGCCCCCATACCGTGGACCCGTAAACCGTGTACACATAATTCCTATAGTTACAAAGCAGCCTGGAACTCTAGTCTCAAGGGAGGTAGAATTTTGGCGGGAGTTGTGAATTACGGATTCCATATGTTGAGCTGACTGCAGCATTCCACCATGGTAGCCAGGGTTTCCGTTCTTGAATCTTGACCGCAAGCTGGCCCGTATAGGCCCTTGGATCCAAAGTCCAAGGTGCCGCATCCAGACAGAGCCACGGAGAGCGGCACGCCGCGAAGTAGGGAGGGCTCCAGGTCAATGCTCAGCTCTTTCGAGAGCTGGGAGCAGATCCAAAGAAAGCTGAGCATTGTATTGCGACTATTATGCCATCAGAGTACGAATAAGAAGTAAGAGCGGGTCACTTGCTACGAGAACCGTCGAAGGATACTGCAAGACTGGGCTCGGGGCTTTCTCGGAGCTTCGGGTTCTCAGGATACTGCACACAGGCTAGAGTCAGAGCTAGGGCAGCTAGGCGTTCCTTTCGCTTCGGCTGCAGCCTGAGCTTTGCGTAGCAACATGGAGGTGTCGGATCTCTTACAGCAGCCTTGTCCCTTTCCTGTAAGGGACCGAGAGCCCATGGTCCCAGCCTGGCGATCCCTCAAGGTGTCCTCGTTCGACACATCAGCGTCCTGGCGGTCCGCATGGGGCTCGTGGTGGTTGTCTTGCACTGAAAAATGAGTGCGGCTGCTGTTTTGGCTACGAGTCCATTCCTATCATTGCGATAACACGAAATGTCGAGTGTGAACGGGGTTCGTGCCGTCGGGACCTACAGATGGCCTCTTCGAGAGCATCTTGATTGCTGCAGCTGCCGGCCATGGGAGGAGGCCACGCATCAGGTCGGACGTCGAGTGTCGCACATGCAGTTTTCCTTTGGTCGGGCGCTTGGGATTCCGACCTGTTTGAGGATGTTGGGTGTGCCAGAGACATCCATTTAAGACAATGTGAGGATTAGGGTTGGAGGCTTCGAGACCTCTTCTTTCGGCCATGGCGAAACTCCTCTTCTTGAGAACAAAGCTCAAACGACCGACGACGGCTGCGCCCAGAAACCCCAAGACACCATTCGCTCATTATCTTGAGGGACCAGGGTTCTGGAGCTCAAGATTTAGGGCTTGGGGTTCAGGGTTTGGGGCTTATAGGGACTATAGGGCTTTAAAGGCTTGTATAGGTCTGCTGGTGATTGGAAAGGTGATGTGTGTAGTCGCGTTTATTGTGGGCTTTGTTAGGTTTCGATAAGTGGTTTCCCCAAACCCTGAACCCCAAACCCTAAACCCTCAACCCTAAACCCTTAACATCTAAAAAGCCAACCTTTAACATCTAAAGCGAAACCTGAACCCTAAACCCTACTTAGAGGATCATGGGACTTAGTAACTTGGGTTATAATTCAGGTAACTACATTTATACTTACTTATAACCCCACTTAGGGTACTTATAACTTATAACCATACTTACTAACTCCCACGATCCTCTAAGTAACCTCAGGAGCCAGCAGAGGAGAAAGGCAAGGAGAATCCGAAACCCGGAGCTCGAGGATGAGGCTCAAAGGTTTCAGAGTTGTACTTTTTAGGGTTTAGAGTTTAGGGTCTAGGGTTCCGAATTCTATTTTTAGGTTTATGGAAGGGGGGGTACCCTTATAAGAATCCCAAACCCTTGAGCCCCTAAACCCCCAAAACCCTAAATCCTAAACCCCTGAACCCATAAACCCTAAACAAGGCTTCGAAAGCGAAAGATCCATCTCGAGGCGTGCCTTTGTGCTCTTTCACACCCGACCTCCTCAAGCCCTAAACCCTATAGTTTCCCTAAAGCCTACAAAGAACCGCTCAGGGTGCACAATGGACAATGGCCTCGCAGTCGGTTGCAGTAAGATGTCTTGAGATCTATTGAATCTTTGAGCTGTCGCCGAGAGTGACAAGCCATGTCAAGCCCAGATCCCTGGGGCCGGAAACGCCAAGCGCTAGCAACGGCAGGCTCCAAACGGTACCTCCGAAAATTCAGCAGGGGCTTAGAGAGGTATAGTATACCAAAACTCTGAACCGTATACCCCTTCTTGTTCCTAAACCTCCAAAAACCACCCATGCTTTTGGTCAATCCGTCGCGGAACGTCTGTACAGGCCCTGGGGAGCTGATACCCCCCGTAGACCGTGGGGTGGGGAGTCTCTCTTTGCAAAGCGGGATCCCGAGTACATTTGGGGTTTGATCTATTTGAGGACTTGTATAGGAGTTAGGGGCGATTGGACTTTTGGGGCCGACTATGGAGCATGCTTGAACGGTAACCCCAGTTGCTGAGACACTCTCTACGAGTAGCTAATGAAACGCCCCGACCATGAGCTTGGTCTGTACAAGTCGAGACGGGTACTTCGATGCTTCCCCCAGCAGAATGTGAGGGTCGCCAGGCACAGCTCGCAGGATCGCGCATTTACAGGCTTGCGAAGGCTCCAGGACTGCAGAAAGCAGTAGTATAATATCCGGTACTATGATATCATACAGTATATTCATTATACTAACATATATATATACCTGCATCCCCGCCTCAGGCTGGAATAACAGTCTGGCTAGGAATAGTTGCCTTTCCCACCCTTATCCCGGGAAAATAGACTGCGGGCTGAATTCCTTGTTTCACGGGAATGGGTGTCTTGTGTGTCATTGTAGAATGCTATATAGAATGTAGTGGTCCTTAAGAAGACGATCGGGCCGATTGCAGCCTCTTTGCTCTGGCAAACGATGTGTTCCACAGCCAAAAATAGGCTAACCAGCTTCGCTTACCCAGTAGTTGCTGAGATTACTTGGTGCAAATCCTTGTCAACTCTAAAGTGCAACAGCAATACCCCGAAACTCTGGAGACCTCTGGATGCTAGCATGGCCGGCCATGCTTGTGGCTTCCGAAAGGTGCTACCACCCCATCGTTGCATTGCCTAGCTCGGAGAGTGCTGTGGCTGCTCATGTCATTTGATGTCATGCAAGCTTTTGCTGTGCATGCCTCCAGATTTGATGTTCAAAGGTGCCCCAAGCCCTGACTCCCGTTCGTTTTTGGGCTCCCCTAATGGCATTTAAGAGTTCGCCGGTGCTGGTCGAGGAGCTGATTCGAGAAGGCCAGGGAAGGTTTATGTTCATTCCGAAACCGAACTTGAATCTTATCCCTCAAGCCTTTTATCGCAGGCTTGGAGAAGATGCCCGACCAGTACTGGATTCGCTGCCAAGAGCTGGTTTATGCAGACCAGGCGGATCCCTCGAACATGCCCCAGGCAGGGGCGAAGGTTTTCTCTCGATGCGGGTGTTAGTGCTAACACCTTGGGCGACAGGTTCCGATCCCGACTTCGCACATGTGGGCTATGTTGCAGAACTACCGAAACCATGGAACCTGCTACTACTTGGCGAAAGTAGTGAAGAAGTTCCAGTGAAAGTTTCTCGGATAATAGATCAGCCCTGATTTGCACGCATTTTTCCATCTCATACTCCTTCAAGCAAACGATCTCAGGCACACTGGAATGGATGCCGTGCTGGTCCTGCCACGGGATGCTTGGGCTTGGAGTTCGTAGGATCAGCTGTGGAGCCGATGACGGGGAATCGGGGTCGCAGCTGAGATTGAAGATGCTTCCGAAAATTGTGCTCACTCGTCAGTGTGCATAAATGAAGCTACAGCACTATGTCGCCACTGCTTGTCTCCGCCTGCACTCCCCTCGCAGGTGATCTTTGACTTTGGCTTGTGTTTGGCAATCTCGCAGGCTTTTGTAGTCCCTTGGAGCAATTAGAAGCAGGATGTGCGCTTATGAAGGGTGGGTTTCTTTGAGACTCATGGTTATTTCAGACCCAAGGTGGGAGGCCTTCTGCTGCGACTTCGCGATCTCTCGAGACTCTCGAGTGCCCCTTTTGTGCATTCTCTGCTTTCTGCTCTCGTCTGTGAAGCGGAGTTCAATCATGCTTGAGCGACTTGTGTTGTGTAGGTTTTGGGTTCAAGCTTGGTTTCTCTTGGGGCTTAGGGGCTTAGGGCGATCCTGAGCCATGCCTCGCAAGGGAACTGTTTTGGGTGATCCGGATGCCTTGTCGGGCCTAGCAAAAATCTGGGACAAGAATAAAGCAATCCGAGGCCATCTGTTGAAGACAGGAAATCTCTTGAGATGGCCCTCCCCTGACAAAGTCGGCTGCATCAACTTCGAAACTTTGGGACTGAACCACAAGGTCCTGACAAGACTGCTCCGACATTGGCTGCCTAAGATCGACTCCCTGAAGACTGTTAACATCTTTGCTTGCAGAAAGGAGGCTGGATTCTTGATTAATAGGAGTGCACGATTTGGGTTGAATAATGTAGCATTCCTGAACCCTGAAGATCACCGACTTTCGCTCCGATCTCAGCCTGCCGGCCGATCCAGTGAAGATCGCCTGCGATGCGGGCAGTCTGAGGAGCTTCATGAGCTACATGACAAAGCGGCACGATGGGTCAGCTCGGAGGGTGCTTGGGTTGCATTTGGGGTTGTTAGGTTTTGCATGCGATTCGTGTGGGACGCCTCAGAGTACTTTAGACTTACTCTCAGAGACCGATCTGACCGGAGCTTCCTAGCTTCTTTCGTGCATACCCTGGTTAACAGACTTGAGCTTTTGGGCTGGGGTCGGGGCTAGCAGGAATTACGGCAGGGTTCGAATGTATCGAAGAGTTTGCCAATAAGTCGGGAGGTGCAGGATAATAAGGTTAATCAAGCTGCTGCATGCATAAATCCCAAGGACCCCAAAGTTGCTATGCTTTTCGACATCATCTCCGAGTATTTCGAAGTGTCGCATGAGGTTGTGGAGGAGGGCGAGCAAGCCAATGAGGGTGGAGCTTCTAGTGAGTGTCTTGTGAAGGGCGAGGATTTCGATGAAGAGGAGCTGGACGACGAAGAGCTCGCTACAGCTCTTGGAGCTACACAGCCCGCTTCAGCTTCGGGGGGCCGCAAACGTGAGCGAGCTTCAGCTTCGATTGCAGGCTCTTCGGTTGAATCCTTGCACACCGGGCTAACGAACGACCTTGCGAAGGTTTCCTTGAAGGACTCCCCGCCGCCCCAGATTGTCACGACTGCAGCCGCTCGGAAACCCGTTCCTGATTCTGTGCTCATGGAGAAGCGAGTCAAGATCGAAGCCCTCAAGCATCTTGTTGAATTGGATTTCCTATTGCTTAGAGTCTAGTTCCTTGGCCTTAGCAGAAATGTGATAATTTCAGGCGGCAGATTGAGATCAAGAAACAATCGATGCAGTGTGCTCGGCCGTGGAAGCGAGCGAGGTCGGACGCACAGGAGGACACCCAAGTCGTGGATCTATCTCCCGTGGCAAAGAACTTGCAAGCAAAGTTCGATGCCGTCCAAGATAAGGTTGTTGCGACCAAGGAGGTTACAATTTCGACTTGGGCGAGTTCGGTTCCCGCTGATGAGGATTCGCAGGGGCCCGATGATCTTTTCAATGCCGAGCCCCAGGAGTTCTTGACCCGAGAGGCCCAGTTTGCTGACCGCAAGCAGCACGAGGATCAGGACCTGGACGATGAGTGGGAGTCGCCGGGGAAAACGAAGCCAAAGGCCAAAGCAAAGGCTAAGGCCAAAGGGAAGGCTAAAGCGAAAGGCAAGGCTGCTTCGAAGAGTAAGGCAAGCCCCGCCAAGCCGAGAGGGAGGCCTCGCAAGAGGCCAGCAGCTTTGGCCAAGCTCGAGTCGAAAACCGAGGATGCAGAGCAGGATGACCCTGAGGAGGAGCACTTCGAGTCGACCGGCGACGTTGCGATCGAGGACCCCGGGGCGAAGCATGAGGAGGAGCAGTCCGACGAGAAGTTGGATGAAGAGGACGACGAAGTCATGGAGGGCAAGAAGCCAACAAAGGCCAAGGCTGAGAAAAAGGCGCAATTCTCCAAGAAGATCGTTGATGGTGGTCGTGTTTCAGCAAAGACCCCTGCTGACAACAAAAAGGAGGCCGAGAAGCCGCCGATCTTTGCTCGTCGCTATCGTCCCGGTTTCTGTGTCTTTGCCGGCAAACGCTGGGATGCTGTGAAAGCGAGCTTCGAGCTGCACATCCAGAGACGGGTGAGAACCCCTACAACGGTGCAGGTGCCTAGGCTGCTTATAGGGAGTGTGCTGCACATTCATAGTGTAAACTGTTGTCCGGAATTCTAACCTGCTCAGGCTCTCTTCTGGACCCATTGTGTCACCTGCCTGGACGAGGCGGGCTTGCACAAAGGAGCCAAGCCGAAGCCGAACGACAACACTTGGAGTATGGCGAAACTTTCGAAAGTGTGTGCTAAAGCCGCCGATTCCTTCTTGGCCCTGGAGTCTACTCAGAGCCCCTAGACTTGAAAGGATTGCAAGGTTTAGGGGTTTTGGGTTTGGTTTCTGAATTGATTATACTTGCTCGTACCTGGTGAGTAAGGTAAATCCCGACAAAGTCCCCGAATCAAAGCCCAGGTTTCCTGATCTGACCAAGTTTCGAGCCGATTGCCGTGCATCGTTGCCCCACCGGTGACGACAGGGGTTTTTTGCAGCGATGCTGGGGAGTCAAGGATAAGCTTCGGTACCGAATGTGCTAAATGATTCTAGGTCTACACCCCGAAATAAACTGTACTTCTACACCCCACAATAGATTGTACTTCCTGCCCGAAGCCGCCTTCATGTGCCAGCAGCTGCTTCCAGATTGAGCCAGCAATCTGGACGTTAATCCACGTGCCGAGAACCTGGTCGCTTTGCGGCCGGGCACAAGGGGTTTGCAGAACTTCGCAAAAAGTGTCCCAAAGAGCCATTGCATCCAACTGTTCCTGCACAGTGGTTGTGTTGTTCCTCTTGCGGACTTATTAGCAGGTACAGAGCTCTTGACCATGCCGCCGAAGCTTCGCCCTGGTATGCTGGTCTACGCCAAGTACGGTGTGGTCACTTCGGATAGTTGGGGCCAGCATGTTTATCTGCTGTAAATAATGGACTGCCTTGGCTTTGTGAAATGCCGGTGTCATGCTGAGTGCATGTCTAGCAGCGACTGTCCGTGGCCACGTTTTCGCCAGCTCCGGCAATGTAGCGGAATCAGAGAGTGATATCTCGGCGACACATCAATTGGATGCTTTGCCACTCGCCTCGAATTCTATTTTAAAGTAGCTCCCCAGCAAGCATGTGCAAAAGGGTTTGAACGTCATCTTTATCTCTCTTACCCTACAGAGGCCAGAAACAAAACTCCCATTTCCAAGACTTCACCCCAAGCTAACCCGAACCTCCCCAAGGTAATTCTATATGTATAGAAACAACACTTAATCCTAAACCCTGAACTCTAAAGCCCTCCCGCCCTTTCGGAGGTTTGTATGGCAATCTAGATCTATATCCTCACCCGCAAAGTCCGAACTGGGACCCAAAAGAAGCGAACAACCCTTATGCTGGGTCGCAGGTGCATGCTCTTCGTGCCAGCCGCATTGCCGATGAAGTATCCTGACGGGCTATTGAGTGCTTTGGTCCTCTTCGGAGTTAATGTGCGAGATTGGGGGTTCAGGCTTGGGTATAACTAGGTGCCTAAAGCTCTCGTCGCTACCAGGTTCTTGTGCCTCGAGGCAGACATGTTAAAAACTTTAGGGTGGCACTTTTCTGTTCTTCCGGTTTGGTAACCAGAGTGACACTAATGGTTAATTCGGGGCAGGATGTTGTGCAAAGCAGCTGTTGCACATAATATTTCGGTCGTGGTGTCAGCAATACTTTACAACAAAGGATGGATGGTTTACGCCCAGTACTAACTCCATTCCCTTGATTACAATGGTTATGGCAACCCTTCAGGCCCAAGCTGCTGATTCACCAAACCAGTAGTACCCCCGAAGCCCGGAATCAAAGTTTCGGTGGTACGATTCTGCTATCGCACACTCTTCTAACCATACTCACACCTTTCAGCCCCGTACGAGCCACGATGCTTTCCAGGTGCTTCTTGCCGGCGACCAGCGAGGACACCAGTCATCCTGCAGTGTCTTGCCCGGGCAATATGGTTGTTACTCTTTCGGGGCTCTTCGAGTGTCGTTGCACTACCACGGGGCCGAGGCTAGTATCGCAGTTCTAGAAAAATGTGGGGTTTGCGGGTTTGGTGGATCTTCGTGGCAGCTAGTGAATTTTAGCCGAAGAGTGACGGTGTGTCGTGGAGTCGCAGGCTTCTCAGCAACCAAACCGACGTCCTCTTTTGCAGCGATCCCGCAGCCCAGGTTTCAGATCTTTGCCCGACTTCTCCTTCAACGATTTCCTCGGAGTCGGAGGCCAGTATGCTTGCAATCAGATACTTCTGTTTCGTAGCTATGCCCACGAAATCAAAAGGTGTCTGTGAACAAAATAGTCCGAAGCTGCACTTCAAGTCGTGCGATGCGAAATCCATGGACAACTCTCACTCTTCCTGCTCTTCCAAGGATCGGTCGTCGAGCTGCATTAGCCACAGCCCCGAGGTGAGCTCCCGCTGTGTTTATGCACTGACTGTTGGGAGCATTCCGGCTTCTCTCCTTCTGAGAGTGTATGTACGTAGGTATGCATGCATGCATGTATGTATACATACATGTGTGCACATGTATGTATGTATGCCATGTATGTATGTTGGTAATAAGTAAGCAGGTAGGTATGTGTGTGTGTGTGTGCATGTGCATGCATGTATGTGTGCATGTGGGTGTCAAATACATGTCTAATAATGGTTTGGGGTTTATTTGGATTTGGGGTTCACGCCTAATTTGGATATTTCAGGACTTGGGTCGTCGGACTTAGGCCAGCCCTTGAAGCCCGACCGTAAACCCAAATCTAAGACCATAAGCCCCACATGCCCTCAGTGTATGTCTGGGTGGGTCGGGGCGGGCCCTTGCTTGCCAAGCAACAAAACCTTCTGCCGCAGATCGTCCGCCCTCGTGGTTGCCACCGCCGCCAGAAGCAGGGGCCGGCCAGCCTCTCGTCGGGGCAGAACTGTGGGCTTCTTTTCCGGAGAAAGCCAGAGTCGCAAAGCTAAACATAACTAAGTAGTCAAGTTCTGCTTGTGTCCTTTAAGTCATTAAGTGTCCTTTAGAAGGTTTCTAGGTCTTTGTTGCTTCGGAGCGGTTCTGGCTACAAAGATAGGATGTAAGCTGAGGCTTGAAGCCTCACTTGCAGGTTTGAAAGCTTGACTTTGCAATTTCGACAAAAAGAATTCAGCCGACAATTCCCGCAATTCAGCCGACAATTCCCGCAATTCAGCCGACATTCCCCGACGCAGCGTTTTTGGCTGTTCAGCTGGGACCCTGCAATGCTCTTCACAGGCTACAACTTAATCTTTGAAGCTCGGGCTTGAAAGGCATCTTCTCCAATTAGGCTAAATTTGGGTCGCTAACAGCATGTCTGGGGCTTCGTGTGAATCCCTGGAACGTCGCCTGGCAGCTGTCCAATCTGCTGCGACCCTGGATGTTCACGATCCTGACCTTGTAGACATGGAAGCTGAGCTTCAGGTGGGAGCTAGTCGAGGGAAGGTTGCAGCCTAGGCTTGATTAAACCCTAATGGCACCCTAAAGTCCCTAAACCCTAAATGCCAGCCTCGGTCCCTCTCTCTTCTCTAAGTCTGTTCCACTGGCTCTCCCAATTCCTCTTCCTCTCCCCTCTCTCGGTATTTCCTTCCCTGCCTCTGTCTCTCTCTCTCTCTCTCTCTCTCTCTCTCTCTGTCTGCTTGGCCTCCCTTGTAACCTTCTCTCGCTTTCTCTCTCTCTCTCTCTCTCTCTCGCTGTCTCTCTCTCTCTCTCTCTCTCTCTCTCTGTCCCTCTCTTGTGTCTCCCTCTCTCTCGCTCTCTCTCTACCCTTTACCTTTCCGGGCAGGCACTGAAGCTGGAGTACGCCGAGGTATCCTCCGGAATGACCGAATCGTGCTGGGAAACCATCGACGATGGTGATCTTGAGATAATGATGAAGGTTCAGGTGCAACACTTTGGGTTAGGGGGTTGAGGTATAAAGTGACCAAACATTTGTGTTTTTAAGGTCTGTTTTCTTTCTTTAGGATTAGAGTGATTAGAGCCTTTTATTGATAAGATTCCGGCAGGCTTTGGCATTGCCGGTGCCGGTGCAAGCCATGCAGGAATGCAAAGCAGAACCGGAGGATAGTGCTGCAACCCAGCAGGAGCCTCAGGAAGAACTCCCTTTGCCCACGCCGGCGACACCCAGCCCGACCCTTCTTGAAGACTCCCTTCCCAAACCCTCGAGCCCTTCCGAGCCTGTTTCATCGATTGAACCCACTCAAGTGGATGCTGCTGCGGAACCAGTAGGACCACTGGAGCCTGCAGGGTCGCACGGCCACGACGAGGACAAGGACGACGACAAAGACGACGACGAAGACGACGAGGGGGAAGATACTTATGCAGTAGCTTCGCTGCCGCCACAACCGCTGAGCAAGGATGCTGTGTACCACCGGGTGCGACGGATCATGCAGCCACGAGCTGACGGCTCTTACTTGGTGGCGAAAGAATTTCGGGATCAATACAAGGACAGGATCCATGGCCGGCCCAAACTGGATGCGATGTTTGAAAAGGCCGGTTACAACCCGGAGCCTCTGTGGGAATTATCCTTTGAAGCTTTGGATGCCCTGCTCGCAAAACCGAAGCCAGCCCCAAGCCACACCAAGGAACTCTTTGTCAAGCGATGCCGGTATATCTCGGAGTCGATCCAGGAGGAAAGCCTCGAGATCGAGGGCGAGTTCTTAACGATCCAGGATATGATTGACTTGAAATTTCCCGCCCACAAGCGAAAGGGTGTCGTCGCTTATTGTGAGAAGCGGCCACATCTGAAAAGGCCTGTAGGGACTCTTCTAGCAAAGTAGCCTTGATCTTGATCCCGTGCTCTTGTTTGCTTACAGGCAGTCCAAGTATGGCTGTGGCACCATGTATTGGACGGATGTCCGTGTAAAGGGCAAGCTGACGAATCTCGATCTCAACTCTGAGCATGGGCATGTTGTGTTCTAGAGTGTGATACCAAATAATCCCCAAATGCTTTGCGACTGAGGAAGACCAAGCGACAGGTCTTTCAAGAGGCGATGGAGTGGGATGAAGAGGCCGATGGTAAGAAGCCTTGCAAGAAGCAGAAAAGCTTCAACGATTGGAGTCTCATGGCTCCTGATGCCGAGGGCTGCTCGACCTAATGATCCTTGCATCAGTAGATAAACCCTAGAAAATTGAGCTAGATCCGCAAACACCGACAATCCCGCGACTCTGTACCCTTGCTCGGTTCTAGAAGCCTTTGTTAATTCGAGACCCGAGACCCTGCCTGGATCCAAAAACCACCCGCAGCCCAACTAGATTCTAAAACCCGAGCAACAGGACCCCGATTGCAGGATTCTAGAACCCCGACAAACCCGCAGCCTTGGCTAGATTCGAAAAACCCTAGAAGCCCGAAAGCTAAACCCTAGCAGGTTGTAACTAGTGCCTAAAATCCAAACAAACCCCGGTCCCTAAAGCTTACTTTTGATTTTTCTTCCAACCTCCATTGTCAGCCGAGACCCTTCCTTGGCTGCTGCCCTCACGCCGGACACCGGGCTCGAAGAACAGCTGGACGAGGACCCCGAAGAGGAGCCTGATCAAGGCAAAGCCTTGAAGACTGGGTTTCCGGAAATGGAGAAGGATATGGCCCCTTCTGCTTTGCTACTACCAGCAAGTAGATGCATTTCCCGGCATGCTAAGAAGCTTGATGGGCTGCTACAGCGGTTTCACAAGCTTCCGGATGGCACAACTCTTACTGACTTGCAAAGTTCGCTACTAGGCTCCATTGCTTGCTGGATGCAATTTGGCTGTGTTGTTGTGGTGTTGTTTCCAGTGTTTCTTTTCTGTTAGCTGAGGCTCAAGGACAAACTTTGCAACACGCTCAAGAAGCTGGAGTCAAGTGCTGAATTGATGCACCGTGATCATGGTGAGGGTGTGCTGAATGGTTTCAATCGCAAGATACTCGTCAGAAGAGTAACTACAAGCCACAGTTGCGGGCCCCGGGCAACTTTCTCAAGTGTGCGAACCCGAGCAGTTATAAGGAAGCAGCGAGACATCACGAACCAGCTGGACGTCGGCCAAAAGCTGTTCCACGGCTTATTGGTTTCTCAGTATCTCTAACCTAAAGTACTTCAGCTCTAAGACGGACAATATGTTGCGGTTTCAAACCTCCAAACACTTGAGCAAGTCTTTGGATTCCCAAGCCCCAAACAACGGACCTCCACAGTCTCAAGTCTCAAGTTGACAAGAGCCCTGGCTTTGAACACCAAACCTCGAAACCTTAATATATCCCTTAGCTTTCGAACTCTTAATCTAAGCCCAAAATATGAAACTCTAGAGCTTCGAACCCGAAACGACCCAAGCCTAATCCCACCCAAAGCCTCGACCCCTAAACTTCCAAACCCTATACAGTCTCAAGCTTAGATTCACTTATCCCCAACAACAGCCCAGTCGTAAAATCCGAGGGTCGTCGAGACGATGCTGTTGATGGACAGGGCCAAGCATGCACCTGAGTGGTACTTTCAGCTCAGTGTTTGCACGCATGTTCTTGCCACGAAATACAACTTTTGCCGCACATTAGGACCCATGCCCCGCCGGACCCGGACAAGAAGTCGCATGCTGCATCAACGAGCCCTTCGTCGAAAAACGGTACTCCAAAGTCCAAACCGAAGGCTGCGGCTAAGGCAAAAGCCAAGGCCAAGCTGAGGAAAACCGTGAGCAAGCGATCCAACACAGACTCGGAGCAGGCTGAGGACACCCCGGCTTCCAAAAGGAAGCGAAACTAGAGCTGTCGTGAGCATCGTCTTTTGGGTTTGTTTGACTGCTAAGCTAAGCAATAATAGGTGTACATGAAGCAGTAGCCGCATGTTCCCACAGCATGCTCAGCTGATTTTCTCGATTGCCGACAGAAAGTTTGGCAAGGCTTTCACACTTTCTAGCTGTTTGATCAGCTATGCCTCTAATTATCCAGTTGTTTGATCAACTGACCGGGGGAGTTGCTCGATGGTGCACACTGATGTTGAAATGCGCCGATTTGCTGCTTTCTGCACAGCCCGAAGCCTAAGCCTAGCAAAGCAAGCCCGAAGCCCGAAGCCGTCCTTCACTGAACCTAGGCTAAACCGAGAACGCCCCAAACTTTGTAAACAACCAGGAATTACTTTTATTGATTTGGGGCCACCTACACAAGCCCTTCGTGATCGTTTCGTCAAACATAGTCATAGTCCTTGGGAGTCCTGAGTGATCTATATTCCAGAGTAGGTCTGCATAGTAGATTGGTTTGGTTACAGAGGTCGACTAAGCTTTAAGCCCTACTAACCCTTCTATAGCCCAGAAATCGTTCCTGTACGAGTTCACCAAAAAACGAAACTCCATCCGTATAGCCGCAACCTCATCCCCTCAGCCTTAGCCGACCCTGCATGGCAGGTCGTATGGATGACGATGACGACGAATCAGAGTTTCTTCAATGCCTGGCTGAAAACCTCGGCGACGGAGCACTTCGTCTGAAGATAGGTCCCAAATAAGGTTGAATGCCCTCTTCGAATTCAAACCCACTATCATTATCTGATTAGGACTCCTATCCGAAACCCAAGTGCAATCGCGAAGTTTTCCCGCAAAGCCCAAACTCCAGAATTCCTTAGGCCCACTTCTCGTGAAAGACAAAATGCAGCCCAGGCCACGGCGAAATCAGTGAACAGGACTCTAGGCACAATCGTGCCTCAGGGAAAGAAAGTGAGTGCCACGAAGGATCCGGAAGCTTTCGCCGAGAGGTTTTTTCGTACTCGGGGCTTGTCGCTACCAGTTCCTGTGGAAGTCATAAACCATGAGGGTCAAGACTGTATCAAAACATGGCATGTTCGGCCCCAATCCTGGCTAGCCTACCTAATGGAAACCTCACCCGAGTTGCTTGGCGGAGACGATCCTTCAAGGAATTTTCATGCCTTTTGGAGCATGTTTCGTTGTGGCCATCCTCATCACAAAGTGTTTGATTCACCGCTAGGAGAATGTTTGGAGCAGGTTGTGCCCTTGCTGATACATGGCGATGAGGGTCGGTCGCAAAAGAAAGGCAAGTGCATGGTGCTAAGCATGCAAAGTATCTTGGGTTCTCTACCAGACAAACCTAGCACTTGCACATGTCATCAAGATCTATTGCAATCCCCGGGCTTGCCTTCATTCGGTGCCGCTGGCGATTCTCTGGATGATTATTGCCTGCCAGAGGAGATCCGTGAAACCCTCATGAAGCAAACAACGAACTACCGAGGTTCAACCCTTGTATCCCGATGGTTGCTCTTCAGTCTTGGTTCTTGGATTTACCATAAGCAGCCTGAAGTGATGGATCTCCTGCATGCACGGCTGGCCTCTGATTTCAGAAGCCTCTTCGAAGAAGGGTTTCTCGTAGGAACTCGTAGATACTACGGAGCCGTCATTGCTGTGAAAGGGGATATGGAATGGCATAAGAATTTGTTTAACCTGCAAAGGTCCTATGCTAGAAGTGGTACTGTCACCACTGGACCGGTTTGCCACATGTGTGAGGCTGGCCAAGGAGGTCCTATGTTCGAGGATTATTCCGAATCCCCGCAGTGGCGATTGACGTGCTTTGCTAGCCGTCCGTGGCCGGAGAATGATCCTCACCCACCACTCGCGACCATCCCTGCATATCCTGCCCCTGAAGAAATTCTCCAGCTAGACCCCTTTCATCTTTGTAAGATGGGAATTGGAAGAAACATCGCTGGTGGTGTGCTGGTATATTTGGTTCGCCACAAGTTTTTTGATTTCGAAGGCTGCGAACACGAAGGCTTCTCCTTCCCTACAAGGCTCCAGAGAGCTCACCGATCCTTCGTGCTTTGGACCAAAGCTGAGCGAAAACACCCTTCCTTACGGAGCTTTTCTAAAGCCTTCCTGAACATGAAGAGCCTGGCGAGTGCTCCTTGGTGCAACACCAAAGGTGCTGATACCACACTGATGATGCAATGGTTGCTTTGGTACTTGACTCTGGTCCTTCGCGAGCCACCCGAGCATGCTGATACCACTATGTTGCACAAGATGCGACAGCTCGCCCAAGCTTATTTGAACATGTTTTATTCTATCCACGGTCATGGACTCTGGTTGGCGAGACCTTGTGCACGGAAGCTGTATGTGGAGATAATGCGAGCTCTCCGTGGATATCAGCTGTTGGGATCACTTTGCTTGAAGGCTGGCTACCGGGCATTTATTCAAAAACCCAAGAATCACGGAATGCATCACGTAGCCTTTTCCCTGAAAGAACAGTTGTGCAGCGGCAGCCAGCTAGTTTTAAACCCGGAAGCCATGTCCTGCGAACAAGACGAAGATTTCGTGGGAAGAATTTCTAGACTGAGCAGAAAGGTGGATGTTCGCAAGCAGGGCTTTCGGGTTTTCAATCGCCTGTTCTTGAAAATTCGAGCTGTTAGAAGACGGCGGAAAGAGGCTAAGAAATGATCCCCTTTCCTATACACTTAATAGCCTTACCTTTAACTTAGGCTGATTCCTTGAATAATCCCCAAGCTTAAAGTAGAGCAAACTTCCCAAATCATTCGCCTCATCGCCGCATCGTCGTCGACGACCGCAGCAGCAAAGGCAGAGCCGAGGGAAACATCTTTGATTCGTGATTGAAGGGCTTCATACTTCTCATACTTTACTTCAATGCCAAAGTTACAAGGTACTTATGCCTTACGGGGTCGGATTGATGGTCGTTTAAGTGGGAAATGAACTTTTCTGCTATCGTGGCAAGAACTTTGAGCCTATAGCTTCTTGACCAAAACTGATGCGGGCTATATTTCTTCCTTCAGGCTGATTTATCTTGTGCGGGCGGCTTTCCCGGTCTGCTTGGCCTCAGGCCGTTATTCCGGGCCGACAGGGTTGTAGGTATATATATATATACACATAAATATATACTGTATACACATGTATGTGAATATTTTTCGTTTTGTATATGGGGGGGGGCATCTTAAGAGAATCTAAGAAGGACCTGGGACCCTGCAGCTCAGCCCTGGGAAAACCGGATCAGCCACCAGGCCGCCAGGGTTTTCGGGTCTGCCAGGAGAACTGATGGCCACAGCGGCAGGTCATGTGGTCGCAGCCTTACGACGTATTACTATCATTATTTTACTATAAACACTGGTCAAACCGGTGTTAGTAGTTACAACTGTTATTTCTATATTATTAGCATATCTACGATTATCTCCAATTGTCACTATTATTATCAGTATTATTGTCCGTATGATTCTTGCTATTATTACCGTTACTATTCGGGTCATTATTATCACTACTATTTTGACGATTACTGTCAGTATTACTGCCAGCAGCAGTACTACTGTTATGAATATTTTGATGATTGTTATTGTTATCGTTACTACTGTTGTTATTATTACCATTACTATGTTAAGATTACTGTCATTACTACTGCCAGCGTCATTACTGCTGATACTTCGGACTTGATGACGAATATGATTGGTAGTGCTATGCATCTTCTTATTATTGCTACTACTCCTACTCCTGCTCCTACCATACTCCTCCTCCTCCTACTACCACTACCACTACCACTACCACTACCACTACCACTACCACTACCACTGCCACTGCACTGCCACTACTACTACTACCAACCACTACTACTACCACTACCACTACCCACTACTACCACTACTACTACTACTACTACTACTACTACTACTACTACTACTACTATACTACTACTACTACCTACTACCACTACCACTACCACTACTACTACTACTACTACTACTACTACTACTACTACTACTACTACTACTACTACTACTACTACTACTACTACTACTACTACTAGAATACCACTATTCGTGTTTTTACTGCTGCTATTGTTATTGTTACCGTTATTGCTTTTGCGATCATCATAATTATTACTACTGTGATCATCGTTGTTACATGCTCGTTTTCGACGGGTAGGATCGACAACTGGGGCACCATGCAACAGTATCTGAATCTGTCTTCTTATACATTTTTTAACTTCCGGAAACCTCGAAGGAAAACCAAGGTCGCAGCCACCGTTCTTCTCGATGTACTCGTTGCACTTCGGGCATCGCTTGACTTTAACTCCGGCGACGGAAGCCTCGGCCACCTGTGCCAAGGGCTGATCTGATTCTCCTACGTCCCTATAGATACCAAGGATAACCCAAAATAGGAGCTCGAAACGATGGAAGCGCAGGCAATTATTAGGGGTGGATCCAGCTATTCATTGGAGTTCCGGCTGCTGCTTAGCTTGTCAACTCTTTGCCTCCTCTCCCTCGGGCAGCTCCGTCTCCTCCCCCAGGATGCCCTCGGTCGCATCCCACTGGTGCTCGCAGATGAAGCACATCACCGTGTCGAAGCCCAGGTAGCCCAAGCCCACGCAGCCAGGCTGGGGGCAGTCGACCTCCAGGGTTTCTACGTGCCCTGCGGCTGGGTTAGGGGCTGAGGGGTGCTTAGGGTGCTAGCGAGGTTTGGTGTTTCCGGCTTCTGCTTGGAGTATGGAAAGCCGGGCCGAATTGCCAAGGGTCCCTCGATCCGACAAAATTGGCGCACGAGCGCGCCACGTCTATCTGTTTTTTCGACCTCCACTGTCTGTCTGTGTTTATTTACGTATGTGTTTGTCCTATTTGTGTCAAACTGATGTGCCCTAACCTACCTGGGGCCATGGCCCTGATGCTGCTACTCAGTGCCTGAGCCGTCGTAAGCCCAAGCCTATGACATGAAAGTTCGAAGAACACAGCGGCCTGCACCGCTGGGGGATAAAGGCGGTTCTGCTGTAGACGCCCACGGCGATCAAGCTCTGCCACCAGCTGGGAGAGTCGTGGCGAGAACTTCAGCAGACGCCACCTTGAAACTATTGGGCTTCTTCAGTTTTTAAGGTCTGTATAGCGTCGAAATTTAGAACCCAATCACTCGCAATACAAGGTAAGTAAATGCCCTGCCCCAGGCTCTTTCGCTGGGACAGACCCTAGACAAAACGATGTGGCCTCTGTAAAGTCGTGCCGGGGCACAGCCAGTCCTCCACGTGGAGATTGCTCTCGCCTGGGGCTTTGGCTCTGATTTTTGGTGGGGCGTGCCGTGATCTTGCTCAGGGTCCGAAGTTGAGGGTGGTGGTTTAGGGTTAATGGTAGATATAATGGCATGGTTCCACTAAAAGGCGTCAGCAATTGGGTCGAGGGTGTAGGGTTTACAGTTGACTTGACTGATGCTCTGGTGGTCTCGTAGCCCCAGAGGGTCCAAGTACCCAAGTAGTAGGGTTCTAGGTCCCAAAATCCATACTCTGAATGGTTTGTGGACCTTGGAACCCTACTATTTGGGTACTTGGACCCTCTGGGATTAGCTTCAGCGTGCAGAGACATTGCTTTAAGGAAAGGCTTCGGGAACCAAGCAGGGGCTGTGGGGTTAACAATCTGAAGGGCACTTACCCCAAGGCTCAACATAGCCCAAGAGTCTTATATAGTATGGTATTTGTGCCCGAAAGCCTTAGAATGTGAGTCCTTCGAGCCTTAGGGTTAAGGATGCTTGCTTTTGAGGATTCTGGGACGGGCCCCCGGCATGGATTTACTGATTAGCGGACTCAGAAAACCTTAACTTTAGGGATATCAGATTTTGGATTCCAGACCGCTGATTCCCTCAACGCTCAGACATCCAGCGAATTCGCGAACGTCGCGCCATGAGGCCTTTGAATTGAACCTTGAGAAGAAGCTCGTGTGCCCTTCTTGTCAGAAGTCTTCTAGCCTGAATACACTTGAATTGAAAACTAACCTATATAGCCTTTGTGCAAATCCGCTTGGCTTCTTTTAAAAAAACGCCAAACCCTCTGAACCCTAGAAACAAACACCCTGAACCATAACCTTAAACCCTAAACCCCCTAAATCGTATATCATCCTACACCCTATAAACCTTATTATGAGCCCTATAAATTACAAGCCCTACAACTTACAACTATAAACCCTAAATGCCCAGTAGTCTTAAAACCTGCAGTCGTCTTAGCAGCGAAGGTTCAGCCTGGCCAGAGGCAGCGTGCCGGATAATGGCGGCCATGACGGCAGGCCTCAATCTGCTCCTGGGGAGAAGTTCCAAAGGGGTTTGTGGGATTTGGGGTTTAGGGCATACGGGTTGCTATTCTGGCCATTACTACCCTTCTTCCGCTTCTTCTTAGTCTTTTTCTTCTCAGTTCTAACCCCCCGGTTGATATCACTACTATTATTGCGGAGGGTGTTACAAAGTGCCAGAAGCAGGGTTTTTCAGATCGGTGGGTCTTACCAGACTGTCAGGGGGGCCCTACGCGAGGGGGCGTAGAGTCAAGGGTGCAGCGGAGTGGTGCAAAAAAACGGACGGCAACTAAGCTTCGGCTTTTAGATACCTCTTCTGCAATACGATTCCTCGGGTTCCTCAGACCTCAAAAACCCAATCCCAACGTATACAACGCCCCGATATTGCATTCTCCCCCCCGCTGTTCGCCCAATACCAAAGAAACATCCCCGAGACCTCGCTCCTCACCCCAGCGTGCCCAACAAGTCTGGCAGGCAGCATGATCGTTGGGGCAGCAGGGTGGGCGCAGCAGAACCATCGCGTCCTACGAAGGCTTTGGGGGACAAATTGCGGTTCAGGGTTTAGAGGCTCTGGCTTAGGGCTGCAGGGATTTTGGATTTGAGACCCATCACCTCAGCTTTGTGCTACGAGGCGTTTGCACTTTAAAGACTTTGAGTTGGTCCGTGGAGCTGTGTGTGAGGCATGCCCGTCCCCGAGCATGAAGACCCCAACGAAGACCAATAGGCCCGAAGAGCCGGTGTTTTCCAGTCTGTCCTGTATCCGCATTAAACTTTCATGTGAGTGGAAGGGTCTGAAACCAGAGTCATAGGGCATGCAACCCTTACAGCACATTGATTAAACTAGCAGGTTGTGGGATCCACAGGGTCGATGGGTGTTGGCGTGCCCGCACGTATTTCCTCGCCGAAACTGGCGATCAGTTGTTTGACCTCCTCATTCCATCCACCGAAGCCTCCACGCCCGAAACAACTTCCTTCTGTGCAAGACTCCACTTCAAATGCCGGATGGGTTAGGCAGTCGGTCCGCCCACAAAGCCCGCAAGCCAAGACCATACTTCCAAGACACGAAAGTCTAAAGCCCCACTCTCAAATACAAAAATACCCAGAAACTCAGCTATGCTTTTACCGCCCACCAGGTGTTTCTAGAAAAGCCTAGTACAGAAAACACTACAAACCTAGCCATACTGAACCCCCCGAACAGGAACATCTAAACCTTAAACACTTGTAAATCGCACACCCTGCGAGCCCTAAACCCTGTTCAAACCCAAAACTTTAAATCCTGCAAGTAATCCGAATCCTTATAACACCCCTCGCCCAACGGCCCCCCCCCCCCCCAGGGCACCTCTCCGCAGACAACGCAGGCCGGGGGCGGCCCGGCCCGCAGGTCTCGCGGCACGGCGTAGGGAAAAAGGCGCCTTGAGAGCGTCTTTTGGCTTTGCTCTCTCTGGTGCAGTTGAGTTAGGGTTCTTTAAAGGGATCTATAGGGGTTCCTAAAGGTGCTCTTAATTATTTATACTTATGGGCTTGGAGTCTATCTTGGGGATTCTCTCTTCTTGTCTTGCAAAAAGTGTTTACAAAAAACTAAAGGGCGGAGAGCACCAAGACGACACACTGCAAGCACGACAGGAGCAGAGAGAACCAAGAAACAACACCCAGAAAGCAGGACAGGGGCAGACAGCCACCAGAAACGACACGCTGCAAACAAGACAGGGGAAGAGAGCACCAAGACACGACATGTTGCAAAATGGATAGGGGGCAGAGAGCAAGAAGAGACGATCACGACACAAACAGGATAAGTGCAGAGAGCACCGGCAAACAAAACGCTGCAAACAGGATACGGGCAGAGAACAAGAAGAGATGATCACGATGCAAGCCGGATAGGTTCCGAGAGCAACCAGGAAACGAAGCGCTGCAAAATGGATATGTAGGTGCAGAGAGCGCCGGGAAAAGACACGCTGCAAACAGGATAAGGGCAGAGAGCAAGAAGGCACGATCACGACGCCAACAGGATAGGTGCAGAGAGCACAGGGGTAGACAGCAAGAAGAAACGATCACGATGCAAACAGGATACGTGCTGAGAGCACCGGGAAACGAACGCTGCAAACAGGATAGGGGGAAGATTACCAAGAAACGACATGTTGCAAACAGGATAGCGGCAGAGAGCAAGAAGAGACGCACACGTCGCAAACAGGATAGGTGCAAACAGCACCGCGAAAGGAACCGCTGCAAACAGGATAGGGGCAGAGAGCAAGAAGAGACGATCACGATGCAAACAGGATAGGTGCAGAGAGCACCGGGAAACGACACCCTGCAAGCAGCATAGGGGCAGAGAGTAAGAAGGGACGATCATGATGCAAACAGGATAGGTGCAGACAGCACCGGGAAACGAAACGCTGCAAACAGGACAGGGGCAGAGAACAAGAAGAGATGATCACGATGCAAGCCGGATAGGTTCCGAGAGCAACCAGGAAACGAAGCGCTGCAACAGGATAGCGGCAGACGGCAAGAAGAAGCGATCACGATGCAAACAGGCAGAGAGCACCGGGAAACGAAACGATGCAAGCAGGAGAGGGGCAGAGAGCACCATGGCACCATGGGTTTGGAGACGAGTGGCTCCAGGAAAGGATTTCTGATCTTGAGGGTTATGAGCGCTCGCTTTCTCTTGTCTGTCACGGTGGGTTTACTGGATTTAGAAACAGACCTACTGTAGGGAGCTACGAGCAGCAGACACCTAACCCTCCAAGTCCAAAAACCTAAAAGACCCCAAAAGCCCTGATATAGTACCAATAGGCTTCGGGCATGTTCTGGTACATATTTGCAAGGAAATGTAGTGAATAGTACTCACATGCTAGTCGCAAAACAACGTCACATGTACTCACACTTCTTCAAAACCCCGGATTGCACCCCGAAGCCGAACCCTAAATCCCCAAAGAAGCGCGGCCCGTGTACTTCAGCTCATGCTTCTGCGTCTTGAGCAAGGCCCGCTGCTCCTGAAAGCCCTCCGTGAGAGAAGGAGTCAGCACCGTGAGAAGGCTCCTTGGCTGGAGTGCAGGGTCTTCAACTGCTAGTGCTTGTGGTTGGAGGCTGAGGTGTCTATATGTTCAGATTTGTAGTTTAGCGCTTGCGGATCTTTGAGTTTAATTGGTAGGCGTCGCGGCTCGAGCGGAAGTAGCGGGGCGTCTCCTTTGGAGTTGCCTTTGTATTTTCCGTATTCCCGACCCCAGCGCTTAGCGCGATAGCGGCACTCCCTGGGCGGCGGCTGCTCACTGGTTTTTCTGGTATTCGGGTTTTTCCTCACGCTGCCATTCGATTGGCCGTCAGGTACTACCCCCACCTGGACTTTTCCAGGTGCATGACCGCCCCTAGGCGGTACGGCCCTCTGTTTCCGCTAGCTGCCTTTGGCATCTGGTTGCTTATTTGGGGCCAGCACGGGCAAGAGAGTGTCTCGTGCATCAAGCCCTCCGTGGCACAGACGTGCCCGAAGGCAGCGAGCCTTCGCGAGGAAGAGGTTGCGCAGCGGCTTTTTCCAGGCCAGGGACATACGACTTCTTCTTCACCACCACGGAAGTATGCCTCCCAAAAATCCTGGTCAATCTGCTGCCTCACAACAAGCTGGAGCCAAAGGCAAGGGCAAGGGAGATGCCCAGCAGGTTTCCAGAGTGGAATTCGGACTTCCCCAAGGTGTTGTCTCGGCTCTGCAATCTATTCAGAACAGGTCTACGCAGGATCTGTGGGGTCCTGCAGCAGTGCTGGAATCTCAAGCCACAGCGGAACAGCGATTCCAGCGCCGTTCCAACGCTGCCAATCGTCTATCCAAGCGCCTGTCCGGCAACATGCGTGCGAAAGAGGAGCTGGCGACAGCGCTGCAGCAGTGGTTTATGCTTGTGAGCCAACGCCTGGTTGGGCTTATTACCCAAGTCAGGGCGTTGGGCAGCAAGTTGGACGAGGACACCACTGTGGCGGCCGCCGAGATGAGGGATATTTTGGCAGCACAGCCCTCGGAGCTCACTACGGCTCAGGTTGTCAAGGCGGAGGAGACCATGGGCCCTATTTGGTCCCCTTCGCAGGAACACGCGGTGATGCAGTTGGCTGCAGGCCTCAAGGCTTTTGGGACAGTGCTGCCTGCACCCCTGCCTACAGAGCCTGGACCGCACGCCCTTTTCGCCATGGAGCCTCCGCAGCTACCCTCCGGCCCTGTCCTGGCACAGGACGGCGCTTCCGATGTCAGTTTTGGTCAAACTGGACTTCACGAACTGCCTGGGATGACCCCGACCTCCACTCCTCTTGCAAACAGAGGTGCAGTGGTGGATGTCGAGCTACCCCGGGCAGCCCCAGTCCTTGGGCAGCTCGACTCCTTGAGCTTCGGGTCTATCGCTCCGACCGTGGTCTCTGGGCGATGGCGGAAGCGCAGTGCAGGCCATTCCGACCGGCCCTCGAAGAGCCCCAGGCGAGATCATGTGGAACCACCTTGGACAAGAGAAGCGACGGGCCGTACGCCCGACTCTGTGCAACGTGCTCCGCAAGTGGCTGTGGTCGACGACGGCCCCGAGCTCATCCCGGACCCTACGTCCAACAGTACGAGTCCTTGGACGGTGGCGTGGCTTGCTATGCTCCGCTTCTGCACCGAGAACGGAGCGGACCTGATCGGCGAGCTGAGGCAATGCTCACGTCAAGATGCAGCCCTGCCACTCACTGTGGATGCACAGGCCCAGGAGGTTGTAGCGCTTGCTGCCGAAGCTGTCTGGGAAGGCATGTTGCGTGCGGTGGCCAAACCGGAGCTGGCCCATCTCCAGTCCCTTCACCGAGATCTGCGAGAGGTCATGCAGCAGCTTTGGTTGTGTTCCAATGCCCTTCCGTCTGCCAGGCAGGGACTTCTTGTGGCTGCTCATTTGACTGCGGGAAGGATTGTGGACCCGTTCTCGTATGCGCCCTCAACAGCACAGGAGTGGCTCTTCCCGGACCTACTTCTCGAGGCCGACGCCCCGATCCGTGGCTTTATTGCAAAAGATGCGTCACAGGACTCAAGAGTGCAAGTGCTGCTCCGGATGCCATCACCCTTCCTCCGAGTGACCGACTCTGCGGACCCCACGGAGCTAGAGTGAATCGGCGAGAACACCAGCCGCTCTGCAACGGCCCCGACCTTGTAGCAGTTTGCCCTGCTGATCGTGCTCAAATAGGGTGTGTTTGTTCACACCTTATTTTGATCACGGTCAGCCTTTTCCTCGGGCGCTGCATCATAGTGTGTATAGCCATACGTAGAGTCTCGGCTGTCACTGAGAGGTTCTTTTCGGCCTACGGTCCCAGATTGTCCTGGCAACGCTCTTGGCAGCTTGGTTGCACCCTTTCTGCCTCCGCGTGGTGGGCTGCGGCAACTGTGTGCCCGCCCTTTGCCATGATGATGTGCGCAGGCATCAGTGAACTTCTTGCCTTCCTCCCAGGTTGGGGTATGGACTTTTACCCCCATGCCCTCCTTGCCCTGTCTTGGGCTTCGCATCACTGGCGCTGTGCTTGCGGGCTCGTCCTGCCTTTGGCATGGGTCACTCGCCTCAGGGCTGCTGTGTTTGGAGAACCTGGCGTGGCGTGCGGTGCTGGGGTCCTTTCTGCGGGTCTTAAGGTTCGGGGAGCTAGGCACCGTATTCCAGTGCGTCCGTGCCGGAACAGTGGGCCCTGCCTGAGGATGACGCTTCTGCTGCTCTACCTCTCAGTTGCCGATGGCGTCACTCTCCACCTCGGCGCGGCGGTTGTCTCCTCCTGGGGGCTGAGATCCTCCACTGCTGTGCAATTACATGCCCACGGCTTTCATGAGGGCCTCCCTGTCCTCAGTACGGGGCCGGTTCTGCCCACTCCTACTGCTGAGGAAATGTGTGAGGTTTACCCTGTCGGCCGCACGGGTAACTTGCTTCTCCCCCGCACCGACCGCAGTCGTCGGCACCTTGCTGTCTTTGTGGGTACACCGCCTGGAGCTCCCATTCTCGAACCTTGCCCTGTCCCTTTCCTGGTTGACGAATGGTTGCATGGGCCGCTCTTGCATGCCCGGCTTGCTGCCACCTTGGGATTCCCTGCTGGTGTCTTCTCTGTCTCAGCCATCCGCGGGGTCCTTCCCGGCCTGCCAAGTGAGCAGCTTCTTCTCACTCCGGCTGCCTGTTCATGGCGTCAAGTCTGGCTGCCCGTTGACCTCCGCCCGCTGGGAGGCCGCATATGCATGCTTATGTGCCCCCGTGACTCTACTTGCAGAGCCATTGCGGTCCTCGCTCTCGCGGCTCAGACGATGCAGACTGAAGTTGACCTTCTGCTTGCTAAGTGCCCCTGGGGATGGTTGACGCTGATGTCCCAACCCCTCCTTCTGCAGGACGTCGACACTCTGCAATTTCATATTGGCCCAGCTGCTGATGCGCTGCAAGGACCTGTCGGTGCTTCTTTGGATCCCCCCCTTTCGTTGTTCTCGGCCATGCAGGTGAGCCTCCCGACGGCACCCTCAGCCCACGAAGCTTTCCCGGGCCACTCGCATAACCAAGCTGTCCTTATCACCCCTAATGGACTGGTGTATGTCGAAGCCCCGGTATTTGCTGACGCCGCTACGTTTCGACGTATTGTGTCTACTAGGGCATCTCCCAGTGCTTGTGGGGGGGTCCTCCGCATCTGGCATCCGCTTCCTTCCCTTCCCCTTGTGCAGTTCATGGAGGTACACTGTACTAGGGATGAGGTACCTTGCATTCTCGATTTCCGTCCAGTTGGCTGGAGGCTGACTACTGTTTGCGTTCCTCCTCCTGTTACTGCTCTTGCGGCGGTTACGGTTGCTTCTCGACGGGACCGCAGCAGCCTCCCCCACGAGTGGGTCGAACAGTGCGCCCGTGGCGGGTTCGGCCTCCTCCATCGAGAGCTTGCGGTATTACCAGATCAGGTCCTCACCAGCAGTGTCCCGATTGTTGTCATGTTCTTCCCGCATGTCTTTCGTCAAGACTCTTCCTCCTCCTCGGAGGACCAGGTAGGCGGCTGGGACACCCCGGGTACCTCTGACACCATTTCTGCGCTGCAGCACACTCTGTTGCCCTCCCCTGCTAGGGCTTCCTCGTCTACTGCCATGCCCGCTTGCACTGGAGTCACTCCGTCTGAGTTTCTCAGCACCACTCCCCCCAGTGCCTTGGTGTCGGCCGCCGAGCCTGGCTCGGCTTCCTCATCGGTCGTTAGCCAATACAGCGGCACTCGGGGTATTCTTTTGGCTGCTTGTGTGTTGCGCGGGCCGCACCATGGCGTCGGGAGCCTCCTTGTTTGGGGTGCGTGCCTCGTCATCTCCTGTGGGATGCCTGGTAATGCCGTTCAGATGCACAGTGCGCCTGCCACTCCTAGGGATGTTGTGGTTTCAGCTAATAGGGCTCCTGACCGTCAGGTTGCGGCACCAGCAGGTGCCCACACGCATTTACAGGCCAGGTGGCTTCAGGTTGGCGACTTTGGTGACGGACCGCTTTGGTCAGTTTTTCCCTCCGCCAGTGAGGTGTTTCTCATTACTTGCCGCCTTTGGTGGCCCGGATCTTCGGTCCGCCTTGAGTTTGCCAACACTGAGAGTGCTCGCGATGCTGCCGCCGAGCTTTACCGTCAGGCCATCCGAATAGGTCGCCCTCAGATTGTTGCTGCCTCTGCAGGCCCTACTCTTGAGGCGGTTAACCTTGTGGCTCTCCCGTCCCGCCCTGAGACCCTAACTGTTCTTCTGGACCTAGGTAGAGAGGTTGTCTGTGTTGAGCTGCCCAAGGAATACAGTGCTGATCATGTTCTTGAGGCTGCGCAGCTAGCGGCTGCTTCGGCTGACGTCCAGATCCTTCGGGGCACGGCACATCGGCTTCGCCAAGGCGACGTGGTACGAGTGCGTGTCAACACTGAGGCGCGCACCCTCGATGTCTCAGCCTTTGTTATTCCACACAATGTTGGCACTGCATCGCGCTGGCTTCAGGAAGGCCGCATCGTGTCGCTGCTTCATCCTGTGGCTGGAGTGTTATCTTTCGAGGTCCCGCGTGCTTGTGACCTTGATACTTCTGTGCTGGGTGCGTTGTTGCGCAGCGTTACCCCAGGCCAGCATGTCTTCGTCGCGCTACCCGGAGCTGACCTTCTCCCTCATGCCGCCTTCGTCGCCGCCTTCCCTGGCCAGGACTGTGTCACATATCGGGTGACTGATGCGTCTGACCCCTCTGCTGTGGGTCTGCACTTGGCCTTTTCCGGCGTCTTTGAATCTTTCCCGGCCTTTTTGGAAAGTCTTCTTCGCAGCAACCGCCCCGCCGCTGCTCTGCTTCGAAGGCTGCAGCCCTTCGGCCTCTCTGTTCTAACCTGGGAATGCACCTCCTTTCCTGGTCGAGCTGACTGTCGCTATTGGCATGTCCATGTGCAGGCTGACTTTGCACGGGCCCGGGAGCACCTTTTGAGCCTCAGCTGGGAGCCGAGACTTGTTCGCACGCCTCCGCCCCTCCCTCCCCCTAGGGCTCGGGTTTTCCATAGTATAGGTTCCCAAACTAACGCCCCCTTCATTTCTGCCAGCACGCCGGCTGCTGTACTCCAGGCACCCCCGTCTGTTTGCGGGGCCGGTGTCACACCTGACTCTGCGTCCGAACTCGTTGACCTCTGGTGCGATGCATGGCACGTCAAGTGCCTGGTTGCATGTCTGCCCGGATTCACCGTGTGGGCCCTCCGAGAGGGGAGCCGACTCTACGGTATGTGCACCCCTGTCCCCTCCTGGGAAGCCGTTGCACAGGCCCTTTCCCTGTCTCTCTGGGAGCTACCACAAACGTTTCTGTCCAGCGACAGCCGTGTTTGGCCATTTCCCCGTGACATCACAGGTGTTGCGATGCAGTGTGTCAGTGTTGGGTACGACTCTCCTGAAGGAGTCTCCCAACTAGTGCGTAATTGCGAGGCCGAGACGCCTAGCCCGCCACCGCCCCCGGGCCCTTTGGCCTCTGCTGCTCTTGGCTTGCCCTGCTTGCGGCGGTACTCGCTTTTGTGTGCTCTCAGCCTCCTTCTCCCTGTGGTGTCAGTCCGCGTGATGGTTGAGCCTGCTCCCTTGTTCTCTCGTCTCGCGGAATCCGAGATACTGCAAACTCGTCGCGACTTTTCACGGCTCTGCACCATGTCTTGGACTCACGAGCTTGCCCGGCAGACGCACGGGTTCGCCCTTTCAGCACCTCAGCTTGGTGCGTATGTTACTGGCGCCTCACCTCACCCAGAAGTGCAGATGCACCTTTGGCTTCCCGGGCAAGGCCCCGTCCACTTGAGGGTTGGTGCACGCCACCTCGATCAGCATCTTAGTGCTTACCTTGGCGCCTTCTTGCCAGACTGCGAGTACGGACTGCACGTCGCTTTCGATTCCAGCCCCCAAGTGCTTGATCTCATCGTTTCCCCGCCTTCACCATATGGCTGGTGGATACTGCGTGACTCCATCGGTTGTGAGCTTCTCCGACCGGTGGTCCAGCACTACACTTCCCATTGCACATTCTTCTTCTGCGCTGTGGAGCCGGATGGGGCTGTCCATAACGTTGAGCCCTCTGCCGAAGTCCGCCATATGTCTCCCTGCCCGCAAGGGGCTCGGGCACTTATTACTAGTGTTCTTCCGGGATTAGAGGGTAAACTGGTTGATGGAGTTCTTAAAATTGTCGCGGCCCGGGCCCGGCTCCCCTCGCTTCTCGGCAGTCTTGCGTTGCTCCTGCTTTGCCGCCACGTGGCCTCTATGCAACCTCCCCAACTCCTTGCTCTGGCCCCAGTCGCTGAGGCTTCGCCGCCTCCTCCGACAACCATTCGCATCTGGACTCTCAACATTAATGCACCCGTTGACCTTCCATGGCGTCCTCAGGGTTACCCGACCCGTTGGTTGAGAGAGCTGATGTGCCGTCTTCACCATATTGACGATCCCGGTGAGTTCCAGCCCACACATTCCACTACGGACAGCTCCGTCCAGCATGTCCTTTTCGTGCCGGTCGTTCCTGCTACGCGACCCACGGTCCGGTTTTGGCTGCTCCACTGGGGGGACGCTGCGGCCGTTACTTTCGGGCATTCGCCCTTTAGTTGGGATGTCGTCTCTGCCCATCTTAGAGCTCTCTTCCCGGGGGGCCATTTACCAGAGCGGAGCCCCGCTCTCTCCTACGCCGGTCAGCTGTACCCGCCAGGAGTTGCCTTGCCTGATTTTCCATCCGGAGCTGTCATTCAGATTTTGATTGGTGCTCTTGCAAGGATCCCGGGTGATGATGACCCTTGGAACCCGGATCCCCTGGTGGTTGAGGGACCTTACTTCCGGCATGTTCCGAGTAGGGGTCCAGCGCTAGAACCTGCCATCCTCCTCGATGGCCACGGGAACCGACGTGCCGCCGGCGCATCGCATGTGCCTTTGATTGACCAGGAAGTCCAAACGGACCTCTCAGGTAATGGCACCGGCCTTGATCATGCCACGGTTTCCCGAGTTCACATGCTGTCTCAGGAGCTTTCTTTTCACACTTCACGACTCTGGGCCGGACTTGCTGAACCGGATGCAGAACCGGCTGGGGAATCGCAACCTGTTCTGCGACTCGCCTCGCAAAGTGCTTGTGCTGCGGTCAGCCCCTCCACTGTTGATCTGCTCGATATTGCGAGTGTGTCGAACTGCCGGCGACAGGATAGGCTTTCGGTGGTTGTTCTCTCCTTAGTCTGCACTCGGGGTTTATTTGGATCTTCGGCTTTCGGGCGCCTACTTGTCCTTGCAACCTTAGGTGCAGGTTCGATTATCAGTGCGCCGCCTGCTAGTTCAGACGATGAACAGTCCGAGGATGCAGACCCACCACCTGTCCAGGCCTTCAACATGTCTGCCGCTGAGCCCACCCCGGTCTCTCGACCTGCCGGCCCACCACCACCAGAGCCTGTCAATGCCCCTTTCCAGCCTCGTATGTGGTTCCTCCGCGCCGCCCGGCCGCTGGAGGACTATGCGCTAGGCCTCTGGCCGTCTTCAGTTGAAAGGGAGCCCGCCGCGGACGAGGACACTGTCCGCCGGGTTCAAGCCGATTTGCTTGGTCTCCAACGAGGCCTGCGGACCTTTGCTGCCGCTATTCCCCTTGGCACCCCCTTTTGCATTCACAATCCCTTCACCGCCCGACAGCAATGCGAGCTTGTTGAGTATTCTGCTGGCCCTGAGATCAATCCCTTTGTTCTATTCAGGGGACACGCCCGCAGCCGGGGTTGGGCCGATATTGTGCTCCTGCAACCGCAGCCTGATGCTACTGCTGTACACCTTATCGGGTGTCCGCAAGCACCTGGGAACGCAGCTGTCGGTATTGTGCTGGAAGGCCGCCTTGTGCCCTGCTGTCTCCCGGTCTGTGTTGGGACCGTGGCATTACGCGCTCTGCAGCTTGACGGGAGTGAGTACGATCTTCGCCCCCCTGAGGTTCAGGAAGGGTCCTCGGTCGTCCAGTTCCGCAATGGCGACTGTCTGGCTGTGCGACCCCGCTCTCAGTCACGGTCTCCTCCTCCGCCGGAACAAGTCGCCGCCTTTGCTGCCCTGACCAGCGAAGATGAACTTGCTGCCGGCAGCCCCGACATCCCCTCCTCCTCACAAGGTCGCCCCGTTTTGTCTTGGGGCTGTTTCTCACTGATCTTCTGCCGGTTTACCCCATCAATGTGCCTCTCTCTTGGACTCCTTGCTGGCGCTGCTCTAGCACAAGGCATGCATAGACCAGGTGGATTTCCTTGGGGTACCGATCCAATCAACCGTGACTTTTCCGCCATTACGGCAGAGGACCCGGTCTATGTTGTTCTGCATAGTCCCTTCTTGGGGGTGTTTCCCCCATACACAGCCTCCCATGACACTCGCCACGGTCAAGTCTGGGCTCAGTTCCTCAACGACGACCCGGGATGGGCATCTGATTTCTTTCCTGTGTGGCCGGGCCCCGCCTTCAACGAGTTGTCCATGGTCCCGGTGGGACAAGATGCGGCCCTTGTGACCATTATGCTGATGTGGCGGGGCCACCATCGGGCCACGCTTACCCCGCGGACCATGACAGTGGCGTGGTTGACAGCCTTTATCTCGCGTCACATCAATAGTCCCGTTGATGGCATTTCCCTGCCGCACGGGCTCGCGATCTGCGAGCTCTTTGATGTTCCGCCCGCGGCTTTCCGTTTTCGCAACGGCGATGTTGTGTACATCCATGACCCTCCGGAGGACCCTTCTGAGCCGCTCGAGTTTGTCGATCCTTGGCACCTGCAGGATGGCCTTGCAGCTCACCACGCTCCCTGGGCTACGGGCTTTCAACTTATGTTCGGCATTTCTGTGCACCTGCTTCGCCCCAATCGCCCACCCCTGTTGGCCTCTGTCTCAGCTGGAGAAGCCTGGTGCCCAGAATCCTTTACGTTCACCGGCACTTTCCGTAACCACTTTCCGGGCATGTGGACACCCGTTCAGTGGTCCGGTGCCCGGGCATTGCAATTGATCGAGGTCCATGGTGTTGCGGCTCAGGTTAACGTGGTTGCTGCCTCTCCCGAAGGCCGTTTCTGCCGTACCGTTGATCGGATCGCCTCGCGCGATAGCCTTGCCGATCAACTGCACTTCCTCCCTGGATCCCTGCAAGTGGGGGGAGTCCCCTCCTACGCTCTCAATCAGGCCTGTGAGCTTCGGAACGGGGATGTCGTGTTCGGCGACTTTGCCCGAGGGGCCTGCAGCGGCCGTCCACTTCTGTGGGGTTTGGCCCTGGGCCTCGTCCCAGCTTTCTCCTCCTGTCGTACGGGCACCTTTCTTTCGATTCTGCTGGGTTCCCTTGGGGCCCATTCCGGCTTTTTCTCCCGTCTTCTTATGCTGACCTGGTGCCTACATGGCGCGCAAGCTATGGTTCCGGAAACTTCGGTGTTGAGCCAGACCACATCCTCGGTTATTCCACCAGCTGCCCCACCCAGGGTCTCGGTCACTGTTGCCAACCCTTTTGCACCATGGCATCGTGTTGAGGCCGACCCACGTCACCTTTTCGATGATGTTATGGCAGACGCCCACCGCACTTTGACATCATGGCATCGGGGATTTGCTGCCACTGGCCTGGTTTTAGAAGGGTCCCAGGTTGTTGTCCCTCTCCCGGGAAGTAGGCTGGTTTGCCTTATTGTCTTGGGTTTAGGTCAGATGCTCTGTGTCATCCTGCCGTCCTTCCTTACCCCTCGAGACCTCACTCAGGCCCTCCAGATGAGGCTTGGCCGCCGCGTGAGCCTTAAACTCCAGCCCGGATTGGGGGCCACCGCTCACTCTGATCGGCCAGTCCTCGCACTCCGTTCTGGGGACGTTCTAGCTGTCTGCCCTCTCCAACTGGACCCTCTCGCAGGGCCTCGCGAGCCCCCGGTGTACTTGACATGGGGTGCTGCCCATGCCGCTGCGGCCTGGCACTCTGATTTTGTGGTGGCCCAAGCCTCCTGTGTGCTTCTGTGGTCCCCTAGCCGTTCCGCTAGGGTCGTGTTGCTGGGCCATCAGGCCAAATGGGACGCAGCGGCAGCTACAGTGCTACATCATGAGGTTGAGCTTGGCCACCACCGCTGGGCCCCCTGCCATGGACATCTAGGCGCTCCCCCCTGGCTCGTCGAGCAGTCTCCCTCTCAGGGGCATGCCAATATTATTCAGTCTAGTGGGGCCACAAGGTGTGTTGAAACCGCTCGGGACGCTGCGCATGATTTCTATATTGCCGGGTACTCCCTTCGACCTGCATCCAGCCAGGCTTGTCAGGTTGCTCAGACCAGGGACGGAGACTGGTGGGTCCTTTCTGCTGCTTTCGGTCTCCTGGGGAGGCGCCCTCTCCTACCTGCCCAACTTGCTCTTGTCTTCTTCGGGCTTCTTGAACCTGTGTGGGGAGCGTCCTCCAGTGCCTCTGGCCGCTGCCCCAGCGCGGACTCTTCCGAGGCGCGTACCATCCGCACTAGGCGACGGCCCAGCAGAAGTCGCTCACCCTCCTATCCCTGGCCGGGAAGGTTCTTTCCCCCTGCCATCGATTTCAATGATGGGGAGCCCTATGTTCCGCTAGGTGGCTGGCAGCCCGATAGCCCTGATGGCCCACTCGCACGTTACTTCCCTGGTCCCCGACCACTCACGGCTCGTGTTTTGTGCCCCCTGAGGGGCTGGAGCGAGACCAGCTTCCTTGACACGACCAGATCATGGCGGTCTATCGAGCAGGAAGGTACGCGCCACTGCGGGCTTTGGGCCCATCGCTTCTTCCCTGTCCGGGCGGTGCTCCCAATTTCGCAGATCACAGTCGCTCCGGTTGCACCATACGGTCTTGCTACTGTGGCCCTGCACATTGAGGGTTGTTCGGCCGTTGCTTTTGCCTCGGTGGACTCGTCTCTCGATGACATTCACCGGCTTGCTGTTCGCGTCTTTCCTCACACCCGGTTTTGGCGCGTTATAGCACCACCTGTGCTGCGCACTACCATCCCGAATGCGCATATCCGGCTCCGCAACGGCGATGCTTTTAGCCTCCTTCCTGAGCCTTCCGATCCGGGTGCTACCCGTTATCCCTTGCTGCAGTATGCCTCTCTGGACCGGGCACGGCAAGTTGCCAGCTGGTCGCTCCCTTTTCGCTTTGACTCGGGCGGCTACGTCTGCCTGTGGTATACGGGCCGTCGATCTGGCCACTGTATTCGGATCAGGGATACCGGCTATTGGGATCCTGAGGGCCCCACCTTCTGGAGTCTTAATGGCAGAGCGCTGTCAGGGTCGTGGGTCCCTGTCCTCTCTGGGGATCTCTCCAGTCTGCACCTGGTACACAGCACCTCCACTGGTGAGGCTCATGTCCTTCTCTTACTGCCCCCCGATCTTGAGCCTCAGGGGTTGTTGCTCGCTGGTTGCAATGCCTACCGTGCTCCACCTGGGTGGCGCCTTCTACCTGCTCTGCAGTACGTTCGGGCAGACAGTCCTCTCCGAGATGGAGATGTCCTCGTGCTGGACCCGACTGCTGACACGGTTTGGGACCCTACCGGACCGCCCCCGCAAAGCCTTGCGGGTCCGGCCCCGGGCCCAGTTGCGCGCCCATGCTGGGGGCCCTCGTCTTCTGCTGCCGTCGCCATCTCTGGTCGCTGGGCTTGGCTTGCGGTCCTTTCGGCCAGATGGCCCCGGCTTCTCGCCCTGGCTTGCTTGGTTTGTGCCGGTCAGGGTATGACTCCCGCACTGGATTTGCCGGAACAGCCAATTCGTGTGGGTTTCTTCCCGTGGCGGGCCGCAGCCGCTGCGGCTGATCTGGTTGATCTCACCAATCGCACAGAGATTGACATTGTCCTTCTTAGTCCCTTCACAGGTCCCCAGGAGGCTGGGCGACTGCCCACTGCCTCGACTACCGGAGAGCTCAATGCTCTCACTCGCTCCTGCGACCCAGCTTGGGGTGCTGAAGTTGCACCTGTGTGGCCGACAGCTGCCATACCGGCCCTTCTGGTTGTTCCCCGTCCCCTGACGCCAGACCTTGTCTGTTTAGCGGTCTCCTCCTTGGATCGGCACTTCTCTATCCTTGTGCCCTGCACTACCTCTGTGTCCTGGCTGGGCGCGGCTCTCCGCTTCCTACAGCCGATGCAAACTCTCTCGGTTCGTGCACCCAGTGCTCTCACGGCCGATGCCACATCTGACCAAGGCGTGCGCTGGCGATCTGGAGACCTGGTTGTTGCATTGCCTCCTGCAGCTTTTGCGCCCGAATACCAGCCCCCGTGCTTTCATTCCGACGCCCAAGTGCGGCATTGCGCCATTTGGGCTGTTGATTTCTCGGTCTCCGCCCGTGTCAACTTCATACTCTGGAGGCCTGCTGTTCGAGCCATCCGGGGACACGCACCGGCAGGCAGCCGCTGGCGTGCTCTTGATTATACTTTTGATGGTGACTTTAGCCTCCACTACCCTGGGCGTTGGGTTCCGGTTCCCTGGATCGCCCAGGATCATGCCCACTTGGTTTTGCTGCCGGAGGACCCTTCGAGGGTCAATGTCATTGTGGAAGCAGACGGCCATTGCTGGTGTGCCCTTGTCACTGCCGTTACCGATGCCTGGCAACTCTGGACTGAGCTCCCATCTATCTCTTCTCAGCCCCGCGTCCTTGGTGTCCCACACCAGGAACTGCGCCAAGGGACGACCCTTCGCAGCGGCGATGTTGTTTCCGGCTGCCCAGGACTCTTCCCCTCCTGTTGGCTCCCCTGCTCTTTCGGGCTTGCAGCTTGGTGGGCACTCGGCTCTGCCTCTTCGGCCCCTGGCTATCTTCTCATGTTTGCTGGGCTGCTCGCTCTCCCCCCGGTGTCGGGGGCACGTCTTCCCCACGAGAGCGGCAGTCGACAATGGTCTTTGGCAACGTCAAACTGTGACGGGTCAGCTGCCGAACCGCCTGGCTTCCGCCACCGCCTCTGGGACCCCGCCCGGGGCCTCCTTGGACCTTTTCCGGGACCATCTCTGTTTGTCCCACCTGCTCTCCAGGAGGCCGCTCCCGCTTGGTCCGATTTCACCAGGGTTCGACCACCTCAGGACCACCGGTTCATCGACTGGGTCCCGGTACCTTCGGCTCCGCTGTTTGCCACTGTGCTGCTCCAGTGCCCGCCTGCCACTAGAGCTGCACTTCTTCCCGCTACCTGTGCTGTGGCTGATCTTGTTCGAGCCAGCAGCCACTTTATTCCTGACTTGTCATACGTCTTGGCTCCCCCGGAGGCTTGGTGCGGTACTGCTACGACCTGTACCCCCACCTTATTCCTCCGGTCTGGTGACGTCTTGACTCTGGCCAGCGCCACGTGGGCCCCGCGCCTCCGCTCACCTGTCGGGCGGTTTTGGGAAACCCTACTCCAGGCTCGTCAGCTAGCCTTCTGGGGCAGCCCCTTTCGCGTTAGGCAGCCTGGACTCCTCTTTGCTTGGTCCCCGGGAGACCCGGTCCCGCTTACTGTCCCCACTACCAGTGATGAACAGTGGGATCCTGAACACTGCACCTTCCGTCCTTCTCTTGTCCGGTTCAGTGTCGGCCGCTGGATTCCAGCAGCCCGGGTTGACGACCTTGGGCTCCATCTTGTCCCTGAAAGCCCTAATCTTCATTGGGCCCATGTCTTGTCTGCCCGACCCCCCCTTCGAGTTCGAGTTGTGCCTCGCCATGGCGCAGATGGACTCCTGCGGGATGGTGACAGCGGCTCCCCCCTGGGCAGCGCTCCCTCCCGCACCTTGCTCCCGTTGCTTGCCAGTCTGGTCGTTCGCGGGCGTCTGGGTCGGCACTGGTTGTCTTTTCTCAGTGCTTGGGTTCTTCTGGCTGGGCTGCCCGAGTTGTTTCCGGGTACGGCGGCCCTTGGATTCCCGCCGGTCTCCACTCATGCCCTTGCGCGGACTCCAGGGCCTTCGCCCATTGGAGCGGATTTCGGGTTGCTCTCCCGCACCAGCTGCTATTTTCGTGCATGGGGGGCGCCAGATTGGCACAGCCCGGATGGACTCTCCTGGGCGGCAGATATTCACCAAGAGTGTGCCGCTCAGGCTTCCTTGCACCAGTTGTGGTGGACGCACGACCTCTTCCAGAATCTCCCGGCATCCGCTCCAGCGCCTTATCGCCAGGCCTTCTCTAGTTTCCCAGTATGGTCTGGCGGTGTACCCGATCAGGTTCTCATCGCCACTGATGGGAGTGGCGAGCGGGGAGGCGCATGGGCCTTCTGCGTATGGGTTTGGTGGCGTCACAAGTGGCACCGGGTCGGGTGGTTCGGCGCCTCGGGGGCCGATACCCCTTGGTTCTCTGGAACTGCGGCCCCCGGGAGTGGTGTCTCCTTTCACGCTGAGCTTTGGGCCTTGCAGGCTGCGGGCCTCTGGCTCCTTGCTTGGGTTGACCGCCTCTCCCTTCTGACGTCAGCAGCGCCTGCCAAGGTCACCATTGCGGTTGACAATGCCTCTGCGCTCCAGATCGCGGCCGGGCAAGCGCAGGCCAATGAGCCAGTCACCACCCTTACTCGTTATATCTGGCAGGCTGTCCAGTCCCGTATGTCCACTCGCTTTCAGCACGTGCACAGCCATGTTGGCATTCTCCCTAATACGATCGCCGACTTTCTCGCTGGCTGGGCTGGTCGGACCTCGTGGCATCCCTGGAAACATGTCGATGCTGCCCTCCCCGCTCTGCTGCAGGAAGCGGCGCCTTGGCTCTGGCTCATTCCACATGCCAAGGTGGTCCAAGGCAGACCCTGGATCCGTCTCACCGCGCAGTCACTTACCCACGCACCAGCAGGTCGAGGGCCCGCTGTCCAGTGCCCTTCCGCCGAGGTGCCCTGTGCGGCTCCGTCGCTAGAGCCCCAGCGACCGTTGCCGCTAGCACCCTCGCTATCCCTCCGCATTGTTACGGCTAACGTTCAAACCATGCGGGACTCTTGTGCCTCCTTCTTCAATCCTTCGGGTCATGGCCAGCGGCGTCAATACTTGTACTCTCAAGTCGCCCAGTTGGGCCTCGATGTGGTCTGCCTTCAGGAGACGCGCAGCAAAGGGGGCCGATGGGATACAGCCGGCCTTCTCACCTGGCGCTCCGGTGCCCAAAAAGGTAGCTACGGTTGCGAAATTTGGGTTAGGCCCCAGATAGTTAACCCCCCCCTCCGCCTGGATGACTGGCGGATTGCCTGTGCTGACCCAAGACTTTTGGTCATAGTCTGTAAACGGCCGGACCTCCCTTTGGCCGTTGTAGCGGCGCATGCTCCACACGCCGACAGACCAGTGCCCGAAATCCACCACTTTTGGTCCTCACTGCAATCTCAGCTGTGCCAGCTCCCACGGGCCCTCACTATAGTCCTGGGTCTCGATGCTAACGCTGATCTCCTTTGGGCCGATGAAGACCATGCCTATATCGGGGATGCTCTCGGTAATGGTGAAGAAGGCGCGGGCGAGCAAGGCCTCTTTGATACCATCCAGCGTTTTGGCCTCCTTGCCCCCGCCTCCTTCTCGGACCTTCAGGACGGCCCGGGCTGGTCCTGGGAGCATACTGGCGGCACCCGCAAGCGTCTAGACCATATCTTGCTCCAGGCTGGCCCCTGGTCCTGCCGTCGCACCCGACAGCTTCCTGAGCTGGACATTCTCAATGGTCGTCGGGATCATATGCCGCTTCTGGTCGAATGCGACCTTCGGGGCCAGGCCATCCGGCCCAAAGCGCCGGCCCCACCCCGCGCAACTGTGCACCAGGCACGGGCCATTGCCGCCGATCTCTGGGGAGCTCTGCCGTCCACCTTCCGGCACATTGACAGCGTGGGAGCTGAAGTGCAGGCTCTTAAGACCAAGCACTCCTGCTTGCTCCGGGCCCTTCCTCGCCCTCCACGTCGCCCCATCCGACAGCCCTACATCACAGCGGCCTCTGTTGCCGCACTCGACCGAGTTCGGCAGGCGCGAGAACAGCTCCCCCGGCTGCGGACCAATCTGGAGTGGCAGCAGCGTCGCTTTCTTTTGCAAGTCTGGCGTCTGGGGTGCACACACCGGCACCCCGATGCTGCACCCCTGCGCCCTGATCCGACGGGCCTGCAGCATGCCCGCCTCCTTCTCCAGGCTTGTAATCTTCATGTTCGGGGGCTTCAGCAGAAGGCCCACTATCTGGCTAGGTCCGACAAGCTGGCTCATTTCCGCACACTTACTCTGGAGGCGACCAAACACTGGGAAGCTACTGGAGTCCCTCTGGAATCCATCCGGCATCTGCGTTGGGCCTCCCGCAAGGCCCACGAGCGCCGGTCTGTCCACGCAGCCGGTGGGTTCGACATTGATAGTGAGTTGGAGGCCCAGTTCCGTGATCAGGAGGGGGCCAGTCTGGTCAGCCCAGCGCAGCTCTCCAGCGCCGCTGAGCGATGGATGAATGAACCGCGCCTCCCGTGCGCCGAGGCGGTTCCCACCCTCTTGCAGATGGAACAAATGTGTGTCCGACAGGCGGCCGCCAAGGCCCCAGGACCAGACGGACTGCGGAACGAGCTCTGGCGCGCGCAGGGAGCCTCAGCAGGGCAGTGGCTCTGGCCCCTGTGCGTGCGCATCGCTCTCCAAGGAAGGGAGCCTTTTGCCTTTAAGGCTGCCATTGTATGTGCCCTTTACAAGAAGGGCCCTGCCTCTCTTCCTGCCAATTACCGCTCTATCGCGCTATTGAACGGCATCGCGAAGCTCTGGCATTCGCACCTGCGCTCCACTGTGGGTGGCCACGTCTTGTCGCGATACGAGCCTATGCAGCTTGGGGGCCGCAAAGGTGTCCACACAGGCTTTGCGTTGGCCGCCTTCCGTTGTGCCTGGGACCTTTCCATCTCTGCCGGCCGATGTGTTGCCGTGGTCTTCGTCGATATCCAGGCCGCGTACTATGAGGCCAGCCGGGATCTCCTCTTTGAAGGCTTTCCTGATGACGTTGCCTTGCCAGAGCATCACCACCTTGCTGGGCTGGTTCTCAGCCTTCAGCAACAAGGGGCCCTAGCTGCCTTGGGGGTTGCAGAGGACGTTGTTGCGCTCCTCCGTGACTGCGTCGCCCTCTCCCACTGGTCACTCTCTGGCTCTTCCAACATTTTCTTGCGTCACGGGGGTCTCGTCCAGGTGACGGCCTAGCTGATATCCTTTTTGGGGCCCTCTTCGCTGTCGGTCTTCAGCATATCCAGCGCGTTGCCACCCGCCAGGGCATTGTTCACACCAGCGCCGGCGCTGAAGTCGGCCTCTCCCCAGGGGTCAAGCCCATCGGCTGGGCTGACGACCTTGCGGTTATGGCCGATTTTGACCGACCAGCTGATCTTCTTGTTCAACTGCCCGTGCTGGTCGGCATTATCCTTGACACTCTCCGACTCCTCCGATTTCGTGTTAATTTGGGTGCGGGTAAAACTGAGGCCCTTGTTGACATCCGGGGGGAGGGCGCTCGGGCGGCCCGCGGAGTTCTCCTTACTGGCGATGCCATGTTAAAGATCTCTGATTCTGACAGCATCAGGTTGTGTCCCGAGTATAAGTATCTGGGTGTGGCTCAGCTGCCTCGGGATACGGGCCGCCGCGATTGTGAGCTTGCCGCCCAACGAGGCGCCGCTGCGGCCTCCCTTGCCCGCACCCTCCTCTGCAGCAATTGCTTGCCCTGGGAACTTAAACGGGCGTGGGTCGCGGGACGAGTCCTGCCCTCCGCGTATTCCTCCCTTGCTATGTCTCTGGCCGACTCCGGCCGTGCCACGGCCCCTCTCACTGGCCTCTTCGATCGCACGGCCAGGATCCTGTTGTCCTCGTGGCAGGTCGGGCACAAGCTCACCACCCCACTGCTTCGGCTCCTTGCTGACATTACTCCTCCTGACCTGGCTACTACCATTAGTCAGTGTCGCCTTTGCGTCCAGCTCTTCTGCAAAGCACCCACGGCGGTGCGTGAAATCGTCGACGCGGCGTGGAACAGGGCCCTCCCTTGGTGCCAGGCCCTCGTTGCAGCATGTATGAGGGTTGGGGTTGCGCTTGAAGTTTGGGACCCTAACTCTCCCCCCGCCGTCACGGTTCTGTTTGTTCATACCCACAGCCGTGCCCTCCTTCGCGCCTGCAAGGCACTCAGCAAGTTTGGACATAGGTACTCTGCCTGTGCTCAGCTGTGGGATGACCTCTCTACCCGTAAGGCCACCCAAATTCTAGGACCCCCCCAGGCCCATCGATGCCCGGTGTGCAGCATCATATTCCCGAGCCTGCACGCGGTCAGAGCCCACATGCATCGCAAACATGGCGTGCTGTCCGATGTGACTGCCTACATGGCCGGCTCTGTTTGCCTCTGGTGTATGCACGATTTCCACTCTTCGGATCGGCTGAAATACCATCTGCAATCCCACCGGGCCTGCTTGCATGGGCTTCGGGTGACGGTAGGGCCTGTCTACCAATATGGGTCTGGCACCAAACGCAAGGGTAGAACGGCCCACAGGGGTGTTCCCCCACAACGCCTATGCGGGCCCTGCAATGCCACCCCAGCACAGCGTCGGGCCGCGGATCTGGGCCTGCCTGCTGATGAGGAGGAGCTGCAACAGGAGTGGGATACAGCGCAGCGCTCACCGGCCCTCTCCGACCTCGTCCCCGGCAACCTGCAACGGGCCGTCACAGGGTCCTCCATCGCTGCTCCAACTCCTGCCGGACTTGGATCTCTCCAAGCTACGGCTCCAGTTTCGGAGCCCTCCCTGTCTCGCCTTGCCTCATCTTTGACATTTGTGGGTTCCTTGCCCTCTTGGTTCTCCTTTGTCGATGGGGCCGCCTCAGGCAAGGATTGGGCTCTGCCTACACCCTGGTGGCCTGGGCTTCTCGCCATGGGTGGGGTCTTTCGGCTTCCCCCATCGTGGCATTGCTTCTGGCCCCTGTGGTCAGCCTTGGAGCTCCTTGCCCCTTGGGAGTTCCGGGCCTTCCGGTCGCTGGGCGTCCTCCGTCGCGCCTCGTCTTCCGGGCTTGGTGCTCCTGTTTCTCTTGGCGATGCGACCTCCGGCAGATGGTCTCTGTTGGGGATTGCTGCTGCCTTGATCTCCTTCCGCATGTCCTGTAAGGTTGTTCTGCGGTTTGGCGCCCTCTGGATTCCCGGGCGCCCCAGTCAACAGGGCCTCGTCCTCTTGCGGCGGCTGCTTCCTTCTGCCGTCTTCTTGGACTTCTGGTCCCCTGCAGGTCCTGTTTTCCTGGCTGCGAGCTCTGCTTCCTTGGCCTCGTCTGCTCGCGCCATCATTGCTGGTTCTGCTCCTGCGGCCCCGCCCCCGCTTTCCTTGCGGGCTTTCTGGGCCTATCCGGCTGCCTGAGGCCTTTTGTTTTGTACAGGCTTTCCTTTGGATTCTTTCTAGTTTGGCTACGATCCTACAGCAGGATCGTTTTTGGCCGTGCATGCTTTAGTTAGCACAGGACTCTCCTCTGGCACCAGTGAAGTGAAGAAGTTTAATTGGTTCTCCGGGTCACAGATCTAGGGCGCATGGTGCAAGGTTTCTCAAGCTTTCCTGAGGCTCAGACGGCCATGGACCCTAAACCGTACTTTAAACCCCAAACACCGCATCCTCTAAACCCTAAACCTAATGTTGTCCTAGGGTTTAGGGCTTACAGGTTAGGGCTTCCCGTTGCCGGAGAAACTTACCCCACAACGGCCGCAGTCCTTCCGGCTAAGCTTCCGAGTCGAAGGCAGCAATGAAAAGATAAACAGCGGTGGCTTGATGTCTTAATGAGGGGCTTGCAGGGCTTCTGGACTTCGGGAACTTGCTTTGCAAGGCATTTAGCAGGTCGTATGCGGGGCTTACAGCTTTCATTCGCTTATGCAAGGTCTTGCGGAACTAAATCTCACGACAAGGAATTCATGCTGTAGATGTGCACTTTTACCTATCTATCTACCTATCTAATCTATCTATCTACCTGCTTACGAATTTCTCCATCTATCTACCTATCTATCTATGTGGCAACGTAAGCTCCGCCCGTTATCGATGCTGGTGTGCTTGAGGAAGAGACAGAAGTGCGCTAGGGCCCGAAACCCAAATCATCGAGCTCCCTACGCCCGATCTCCTTAAACCCCATCAGGTGGGTTTGCAGCTCAGCATGTGGGGCTTAGGGTACAGGTACAGGACATGCCAGACAGAAGGTGCTTTGTGGTCCACAGCACGTAGTTCATGGAATGTGGGGTTGTTACGGTAAGCGTACTTGGATAGGATCATCGTTATCTTCTTCTTTTACTACACTACACGCAGCCTTCTTTGTGCTCTTGGTTCCCACCAAAATACAAGCAGCCATAAACCGATCGCAGTGCCACATATTCAACTCACTTTAGACCTACACATCCTTTCACCCACCCCCGAGCCCCGCTCAACGCATCCTAGGCTCTAAATCCCTTTGCCGCACACCCCCCCTCAAGAAAACTCTTTAACCCCCAGAAATCCTGCAAGCCTCCTCAAGGACCTATAAAGCACATCCACCACCTATCCTCCTACGCCTCGTGCCTGACACCCTACAACGACACTCCTGGCCCGCCTTTAGAATATATCAACGACTCACGCGAACACAAGCATTATTTATGGCGCGAAAACGAAGGGCCTCAACCCTTGAAGACGAGAACCGAGGACCCCGGAGGAACCTGGACACGAAAGCATAAGGACCACAGAACTCTGCGAAGGCTACTGATCTACCCATCTACGCCCTTCTGGCCGATCCTAGGCTCTCCTGGCAGCTGCATCCCGGACGCCAAGGGTACCAGCCGAGGGGGCTCAACTTGAAGTCTTCTTTGCACCGAGCCTCAAACCAGAGACGCTTTCTGCGTGCGCGTGTGGGCGCTTGCGTGCTTTTCTGGGGAGCTCTATCTGGGGTTTCTCGTGCTTGTGAACCGAAGGCTCAAGGGCTTTGGCAATTTGGCGGTCTAGGCATTCGAGTTTGGCATAGCTTATAGTGACAAGTGTTAGAATTCTGGAACGTGGCGCTTTGGTTTCAGAATTTGGGGAGAGGCCTTGGATTTGAAAGGGGGCCTCGGTGGAACTCTGTGTGCAACAGTAGCTTACGTTGAATTTGGGGCTGAAGCTTTCGGGCTCGCCTCTCTTCATGACAGGACAAGGTGAATACTGCAAGTATAGCCAATTTGGTGTCGGCAAAGAGGAAATTCACTTGCACTACGGATATGTTTACAGATTGACGTTTAGGCTTTCGAGTTTTCGTGATCTGAAGACTGGCTTGTCCGGTGTCCCGGGAGTTCAGACGGCTGGAACCGGGATAGTAGGCTCTGGGACTTCCAACGACTTCCAGGGTTTTTGTTTCGTGGGACATGGTCGCTCTGGAAACATCCCGTTGACAAACTTGTGGTGTTCCTCCTTCCCTCCCCCGCTCTCTGTCTCTCTGTCTGTCTCTCTCTCTCTCTCTCTCCTCTCTCTCTCTCTCTCTCTCTCTCTCTCTCTCTCTCTCTCTCTCTCTCTCTCTCTCTCTCTCCCCACCATTATATCTCAGAGGAATTCCCGACTGCATCCAGGAAACCAGCTGCTGCTGCACAAAGCCTCTCCAGCAAGACGAACAAGCCGCAAGGCCGCAAGGGCAATGCAGCACTGCCATGGAATGGCACTCGCACACCGGACCTCTCCGGTAGACAACAGGCCAAGCTCGTGATGCGAAACGAGCACTGAATATAGATGATCGCGTTTGCAGCGGGTCTTCAGGTGCAGCTTTGTGTGTTGAGAATCCGAAGTACACATAACATGAAGCCAAGGCACAGAGCGGTCCTGGAGCCCCGGGCGGGCCGTGCACGCACCACGGAGAGAACTCGACGAGCTGCACCTTGGCCTCCCGGACGTAGAGCTCGAGCTCCTCCAGGAGGGGGCTCTCGAAGTGGCGCAGCACATCGTAGCAGCCCTCATCGCAGCCCGGGTGCGGACACGGGATGTCCATGGCGGCTTTCTCGCGACACCAGCGGAGTTTCTCCTCGAGGCCGTCGAGCCAACAGCTCTCGCAAGCTGCGTGGCCACAAGCCGGGTTCACGTGCACTGCCGCAACCTTCCGGCAGAGGGGGCAGAGCTGCGAAACCTCGTCCCCGAGGCTTGGCCAAAGGCCGTCGCTGTCGATGGACTTCGCAAGGTCATCGGCCTCTTTGACTCTGAGGACCAAGCGCTGAGGGAGTCGCTTCTGGCAGCCAGGCTCGGGGCAAAGGATGTCCAGCTGCCAATGCTCGCGGGTCTTCGGAAGCTGACTCACCACCAGCTGCCGAAGGCACGGGCCACACGTGGCGTGACTGCAGGCAGAATGAAAAGCTCCTCCGCAGTTGCTTGTGTGGGGTTTAGGGGTTGGGGGGGTCTGAAGGCTTGCTCTGCACTGACAAAACAAATACGACCCCCGGCTACGGGGAAACACTCCTGCGTGCGTCTCGAAGACCTGGAGATCGTCGGTGCCATTACATGTCACGCAAAACGGGCCGTCAATGCCGCCTGTCTTCATCTCACATGGTGCTGCTGGCTTTGAGCACCGAACGTGCTGCAGCAGCAAATTATGTACTCTGTGTTGCAAGCATTTTGGGCGTCTGGCATGACTCAACATGACTTTCGACAGCTTGGACATTCAAACTTGAATCGCATTAGGGTTCCCTGCTGGCGAGACAAACGCCAGCTAAGCGTTGACACTTCCGGAGGAAAGCAGCTTGGAATAACCGTCCACGGACGAACATGTGAGCAGGGGAAAACGGAACAAACATACATGCTTATTGTCCTACGTATTGACAGCGTTGCACACCTGCTGACAAAGATTGGCACCAGAGTCGTCGGTGTTCTGGTGGCTGATGGTTGTCGCTACTAGCAGAACCATAACGCATAGTGCGAAGACCACATCCTCAAGGCGTGCCGTCGACTTTTGCACCAGACTTTCTCCGAAGGCACTTGTGGCTCTAGACAGAATACGGTGTGTTGAATGAGAAACAATTTGCGGGAATCACGCCCGAATTCAACGGCAGTGTACTATATGTGAAAGTGTCCATCCTACTCACGGCCGATGTCCTCTGCACATTTCCTTGTCGACTCTTATAGACCATGTGCTTTAATGCCTCGGTGCCAAACTGCCTGTCAGTGCAGATGCAGCCGCCCCAATCATTGGCGCAGCTGATGGGAAGAAGCTCATGGCAAAGTTCGCGATGGGTAACAGAAGTCTCGCTGAACCGGAGGCCTCTTGATTTGCGACTTCCGCCGCACGGCAAGCAGCCGCGTCAACATGTTCCTGGTGGGCTGTGATTGCACGCAGGCTTTCCGACAGATTCCTTTGCATATCCTGCTGATGAAGTTGGCTTTGCCTCATGGCCTCTTGTAGGCCCCTGAGCTGGGTTGCTTGTGACTCTTGGGAAAAGGCCATGGTTTGCTGAAAGGCCTCTGCATCAGCTTTCCGACCTTGTTGAAGCATGAGCTGCAACTCCTGACGCCGTTTCTCAGCCAGGTGCTCGTGCTCCCTTCGAAGGGCCTCCGACTCACCACGCAACCTATTCACTTCTGCCTCGTGAGCGGCCTTTGCGACTTCCATCCGTTTCGCGTTAAGGATCTTCTGCTTCTGCAAAGCCTCCATGGAAGCAGCGTGCTCCAACCTGCAGCGCGGAAATCCCGAGCCAAAACCCCGACAGCCGCTTACCGAGCCTTATATAGATAACCACCACCAAACCCCACACATTGGCGCAGCAGTGCGCCGTTTCCCCAAGTCTTTCATGATAATCAGATTTCGGTTTGCATCGCATTCATTACTGCCTTTGCGTTCTGCTCTTGGCACATATGGGTATAGTGCGTTTTATGCCAAGCAGCTCCGAAAGAGCTTGCTGCTGACACTGGAGTTCTGCTTCCTTCGCCGCCTGACGCTTCAAGGCTTCGTATGGAAGGTGAACCGCAGAATTCGGATGTTTGGGCGGTCTCTGTTTGGCATCAACGGTGCTATTATCGCCCAACTCAGTCAAACCATATAAGTAAAAGTTGTAAGTTGCTTAGGATTCCCGCGTGTGTCTTGAACCATCAGATGCACCAGCCTCAGGCCTCGCATTTACGGAGTTCTAAGCTTTAGCTGTAGGGTGTGGGCTTGAGCTGGTTGGAGAGGCCAGCAACGAGTGTGCAAACCACAGACACCGCTCTGAAACCGGTTCAAGACTGCAAAGCTGGCAAGTTACCCTGCCTGATGCAGCGCCTCGTCAGCCTTACAAATGGCTGCTCGCGCTGGCCCGTTGGTCCTTGCGTGGTGCTGACATGAGTAGACTGGGGTTGTGCTTTACCTGAAGCGAGACTAATCGGCATCAAGTCAACGTCTCGGGTAGTTCCAACTATATTTGTAGAGTTCCTTCGCCCCCGATCCAAGATCTTCCAAACAAAAATCCTGCGCAACGACATCCAAAGAGCTTCACCCAGTCTGCCACGCAGGCCCCTGCGACCACGGGAAAACGCCGGGCTTCCGGGCTGCCTCGGAACTCCTTCAAGGCGGCAGCGGTCTTTCGGTCGTAGAGCGCAAGGCCCCCCGGAACGCAGAAGTCCTGGGAACTTAAAGAGAGGAGTGAAGGAGTCGCCCATCTTTCATAACGACTTTCGTGACAGCAACCCCATGTCATGTGGATTACCGCACACACTTGCTGCACTTTTCTTGCTGCTGGTACATAATTACTTGCAATTGGTGCATAACTGTTGCTGTTGTTGTTGTTGTTGCTGCTGCTGTTGTGGTTTCTGCATCTGCTGGGATGCCTGGCGACCGCCAGTGCATCTGGTCGCCGGTCTCTGTGCAGGAGCGGATTGCTTTGTGTGATGGCATCCAGGCTGGAAACTCTGAATAACACACGCGATCCTTCGTCAAAGCCAAGAGTCCCCTGCATCTTGGGCTTGTGCGACCGTGCGGAGGTGCTCCTTCAGGCTGCGGCTGCAAAGCGCATCAGCGGCAGCATCGTTCGCCGTCAGCCAGCTTTCAAGCTTCCGGTCAATCTCCTGCATGAGCTCGTCGATGCAACCGGAACCAAGAACAATCGACCGGTAGACCTGGGAATTTCAAATTGGGATTCTAAGACAGACCCTCAGCCTTAATAGTCGGATCCGTAGTCGTTCAAAGGAACCCTAAGCTATGCCAAGAAGACCTGGCCTGCAAGCTCCTGCCCAAAGCCTTCTTGTGGATCTCCGCAGCATCATCGATAGGGAGTGACCCGGTGCCCCACTCGGCATCGTACATTCTGACGGCCTGTTGGAATGCGCGGAGCGTCTCCTGTTTGCATACTTGCTGCCAGGATGTCAGCAGCTCTGGAACCCCTTTCACATCAATAGAGGACACGAGCTCTTCCGTGAGTGCTGCTAGCATCGCTCCAGAAACACACCTGCCGTTGTGCTGCCTCAGCTGCTGCATGAACTCAACAACAGCTACAGCAGGATTGGTGCAGCAACATCTCAGATCACGTATAGGAGGCGCAAGATGCTGAGACATGTCGACATGGAGACAATGCTTCGGACTGGTGGATTAAGACCACACAGGCCGACGGGTCTAGACAGTGGAGTTTGCTGAACAGTGTAGCAGTCAAGCCGCTTGGGTATTTGCAGGTGTGTAACTTCGCTCAGAAGCCTCTCTGCTTTCTGCACAAACTCCGGAAGCAACGGCGGTGATTGAAGCCCGCACTCTTGTAGATCCCGAAAGTCATCACCAGCAATGGGCCTGCCAGCGGCTTGACCAAACACAGTCTAGAAGGGAAGGACCTCACCACTTTTTGTGATGGCTGGAAGATAATACGGACACCGATGAACGGACCACAATCTATGCGCACGGAGAATTCGAGTAGGATTGAAACTGCTTTGCTCCCCGGAATAAGAAGCAACTAAGACTGGCTGAAGGCTTTGCTGTGCCATGGGAAGCTCCCAACATCCTGCTGAAACAACAATTGACAAGTCTAAGTGGGAGGTGAGCAAAAACATGCACAAAAACCTAGGGAAGTCGCTGGTCACCAGGTCTTGCAAGCACTCAGCTGCAATCTCTAAACCCTGAAAAACCTGACACTCGCAGGGCACCTGGGCAAGGTGCGCAAGCACCGTTTCTGCAGGACCTGCTTGATGTCGTTCAACTTCCGGTTCTTGTCCTTGGCCGCTCTGCTCGCCCCGGACACTGGTGCCAGGAGCACTTCCTCCAGGTAGGTGTCAGCATCGCAGGGCCTCTCGCTTGCATCCACCATCTCCAAGAAGAAGTCGCGCAGAAGCCACATCAAGGCGGGACAGTACCTGTCGCTGCCAGCTGCCTCGCGCTCTCCGTGCTCCTCAGACGTGCGATCGAAGATGTTCTGCATGAAGCCGCTCAAGAGCTCCAACTTGTCCACATCTGCGGATGTCCCTACAGACAGGCAGTTGTAGACCACCATGGACGACAGCAGCATGGCGACGGTGGTCAGAGCAGCATCGTATGTGTCGTTCCGATCGGGTGATCCCTGGCCCTCCACATCCAAGAATACCAGGTGCCCGCGTCCAGAGGGATGAGGGCGAGCGAAGACATCCACTCCCTCTGTGCAGGATTTCGTTTGATGGCCTAAACGAAATATGCCGGGGCCACCCGCCAGGAGGCCAAGGATAAAGCTCTTTCCCTGCCGCATCACACCTACCACTGACACGACGTAAAGAGGGCCCTCTAAGCCACGGAGGAACTCGACACCTTCCTGCACCACGACGAACTGCGGCTCTGGTGCCTTCACCGGCCGGATCAAAGGCACGCTCTTGCAGGCCGACATGCCGGATCACACTCTAATCACAGCACGCTTCCCACAACTGCTGCGGCGGAGTATCGCAGTGCACAACACACTCAACACACCCCTTCAAGCGCTTCATGCACATGCACGCGTCCGCTGGATCGCAGGTGCACGACTTGGACAGGGGACCTTTTTCCGTGCGCGGACGCTGCTCTCGCGCCTGCATGGAGCTGAGTCGTCTGCGAAGCCTGCAAACAAAAGAGAATGTTCCGTTGCTGTTGCAACATCAACAGAAGACGCTGGATGCTACATCAAAGAGGAACGATGTGCAGGTGCCACGGAAACATACGAATGTGCTGATCGAGTCCACATGCCTCTACAGGCGTCTATCACAAAAGTCTCAAGCAAACCAGTCATTTTCATCTCAATGCCATCGCAAGTTGCGATTCTGAAACCGTGCTGGCAGCACGGGGTCGTTTTTCACAACCGCCATGCCGCCATGTTGAAAGTTATCATAAGAGGCCTACTCCGAAGTAAAGCTCTTCAGCTCTTCCAAACTTACCCGTTCGTTCCGAAGGCCTGATGCATCTTGTGGCATGCCTGCAGCCTGCCTCTCCAGGCAGCACCCCTGTGATGTCGCCATCCGTCTGGAGCACGACCCCCATGCACCAGAGAGAGGCTACAGAACACAGCGGCAGCACACCAAGCAACGCTGAAGCCTACTTACTGTACTACACAAGATCGTTGCACTTCAATCTTCGGAGGTGGTCTGTTGGCCAAGTCCCTCAAACTTGTCATGACTTGATTCATGGACTCCTGCTGCGTCCGCTGCGAATCCTGCATTGATGTGAGCAGTGAGCTCATGTGCTCTTGCTGAGAGTTCGCCTGCTCACTGGCCATCTTCATGATCTCCTGCATCTGCTTCCGAGCTTCCACTTGGCCTGGCCGGATCGGTGCTGCCAAGGTCCGTGAATGTCTGGACTTATCGTTTCATAGCCGCCCCAGAGCCCGAATTCTAAACCCTAAAGCGTCAAGCTCCCGGATGCAATGGGCCTTGCTGAATGAACTCCGCCATCTGCGCTTCACGCTGCTCGTTGGCCCTCTGCATGTCCTCCTGTCGCCATGGAAAGGGCTCCGGTTCAAGGTTCGGGGTCGTCGGGCTTTGTGGAAACAATGGCGTCTACGGCTTTCGGGATGTCAGAGTCCAGGACTTCCGGGTCATAGGTTTGTTAAGATTGTAGATTTACGGTTTGCATGGCAATGTAGCAAATCGCTTTGCTGCAGCCTGCAAGCTACGAACGCATCGAGCCCTAATCGGTCAAAACACAAGCCACAAACACATGCCGCCAAGAAACTGCCAGGATAGAGACTTTGAGATAACCCTAGAATTCCTGAAATGAAGCGTTGAAGCCAGTCTAGGCTCCTGCTGGACGCGCATCTGGTCTTTCATGCTGACCATGGCCTGTTCCCAGGTCCTCATGCGCTCTTGGTTTTCGGCCTCTTGGCGTTGGAGTTGCACTTTGTTCTCTTCCCACTCTTGCCTGAGTGGCGGAACCGAGTGGACTTGTGCGGTTTCTATCTCATCAGAACCTACCGACCTAGCAAATTCTACATAAAGTCCGGGCCAACAAAAAAAGCCAAAGCCAAGAAGCTTTCGGCGAAGCTCCAGCTGGACCAGCTGCTCCTCTTGCTTTGCCTTTTCTTTCTCGGCTTCTGAGAGCTGCTTATCGCTGTCTCGCAAAATCTTGCGAATGTTTTCTGTGCTGCGCCAGAACTCCTCCCCAATCTCTGTAACAACATGCTCCGGCACGTTTGTGTCCTGGCAGCATTCCGCATATTCATGCTGCGTTTCTGCAGCATCCTGCATGTACTGGGTGTAGCCTCCTCCGCAGATGTAGCGCTTGCCTTCAACCTTGCTTTCCACCGGTGCATAGAGGGCCTGAAGGAGGTCCCTGCAGAAGGATCTTGCGACTTCCTCGTTGTCTCGGTGCGCTTCTTCAGCGGCATGGGCCAAGGAGTCATTCAGGTGCCGCGCCTGCTGCATCTTGCAACCCCCGTCGAGCAACGGTTCGGGTCTGTTTTGATCTACGAACAGCTCGAAAGAATCTACTGGCTAGGCGGCTAGGCTTGAGAGAAATGAGAGCTACCTGGGACAATGCCACACAGCAACCCCTGTACATAAGATAGAAACAATAACCCACAGCAAGCGCTGTAAACAGGAATAAGATAGAAGCAAAACCACACTGCTCTGTAAACAGGATAAGGCCGCTACCTGCTCCTCATCCGTCTGGAAGGCCGTAGCAAAATAAGCGCTCCGAGCCGCCGCCGTGGCATCTATGAGTGTCTGCTTCAAGAGGTGTGAAGACATCGGGGGCCTCAAGGCCGTGTGCCGCTTCTGGCGGCCTGACGCTTCGATTGCCTCCTGGGCCGTGCGCATGCTCTGCTGGAAGCTGTCGGAAGCCCTTTGCAGTGCCATCCTTGTCTGTGCCAGGCACACCTGGTGCCAGGCAGAGGCCACCTCCGGAACGCCATCCTTGAGAGTAAGCGTGAGGTGCCCGGCCAACTCTGCCAAAGCAGCACCACTGAGCTCCCCGCCATCGAAGCGCTTCCGCTGCACCGTCTCCAAGATTTCTTGGATGATCCGCTTCACCTGGTCACGAAACTCTGGTCGAACCCCGTGACCATCTAAGCCGTCAATCTCGAGCTGCCTGAAATTCTCGTCGTCGACAGGCCTGCAATTCGCTCGATGTGAAACATGGCTTTGCAAACTGCCACCACGTTTTCACAAAGCTGCGCTGCATTAAAAACAAAATTTCAAAAAACGACATCTGACACTCGCAGGGCACCTGGGCAAGGTGCGCAAGCACCGTTTCTGCAGGACCTGCTTGATGTCGTTCAACTTCCGGTTCTTGTCCTTGGCCGCTCTGCTCGCCCCGGACACTGGTGCCAGGAGCACTTCCTCCAGGTAGGTGTCAGCATCGCAGGGCCTCTCGCTTGCATCCACCATCTCCAAGAAGAAGTCGCGCAGAAGCCACATCAATGCGGGACAGTACCTGTCGCTGCCAGCTGCCTCGCACTCTCCGTGCTCCTCAGACGTGCGATCGAAGATGTTCTGCATGAAGCCGCTCAAGAGCTCCAACTTGTCCACATCTGCGGATGTCCCTACAGACAGGCAGTTGTAGACCACCATGGACGACAGCAGCATGGCGACGGTGGTCAGAGCAGCATCGTATGTGTCGTTCCGATCGGGTGATCCCTGGCCCTCCACATCCAAGAATACCAGGTGCCCGCGTCCAGAGGGATGAGGGCGAGCGAAGACATCCACCCCCTCCGTGCAGGATTTCGTTTGATGGCCTAAGCGAAATATGCCGGGGCCACCCGCCAGGAGGCCAAGGATAAAGCTCTTTCCCTGCCGCATCACACCTACCACTGACACGACGTAAAGAGGGCCCTCCAAGCTACGGAGGAACTCGACACCTTCCTGCACCACGACGAACTGCGGCTCTGGCGCCTTCACCGGCCGGATCAAAGGCACGCTCTTGCAGGCCGACATGCCGGATCAGAATCACACTCTAATCACAGCACGGTTCCCACAACTGCTGCGGCGGAGTATCGCAGCGCACAGCACACGCAACACACCCCTTCAAGCGAACCATGGACATGCACGCGTCCGCTGGATCGCCAGAGCCAACCCCCGCGTCACGCTCTGCAACAAGAACGCGGGGACAAAATCACATGTCACTCTAGCGACCCTTCTGCTAAAGGCCTGTGGTAGCCGGGCGCCCATCTGCTCGAGAATGCCCTGCGGTTTGATGGTCCCGTGCTGCACCAGTCTTTGCGTTGTGTGATTTCGGTCGCTCCTGCTTCAGGCTTCGGTTGATTGAAATCCTTGGCGATGCAGAGTGTCTTCCTACTCGTACTGCTACTGCTGCTATTACTCTTATTCCTGCTCCTACTCCTGCTCCTCCTGCTGATGCTACTACTACTCCTACTGCTACTGCTACTCCTACGGCTACCCCTACCCCTACTCGTACTTGCTCCTACTCACTCCAACTCCAACTCCTTCTCCTACCCCGACGCCTACTGCTACTGCTACCACTACCGGTACTTCTACTGCCACTGCTGCGACGACGATCACCACCACCATAGTACTAACCAGGTCTTGGACTTATATATGGTTACAGTTATACTTAAAATACGACTATGATGATAGCCCATAAGCGCAGTGGTAACCATTCCAAGAATGATACTATAGTTAGTAAACACCATGACGATTACAATGCTGATGGGATACTACTACATACTAATTTCAAGTTACTAAGAGCGGAACATGCAATATCCCCACCAAGATGTTGTATTGCGACAGATCGCTGCTTTTCCGTGGCTTACGGTGGAAAGATACAAGACCCTATTATCATTATAATTATTAATGCTGTTTATATTAGTATTATTATTATGATTATTATGATTATTATTAGTATTATTATTACGATTATATTTATTACTACTACTACTTATTATTATTATTTATTATTATTATTATTATTATTATTATTATTATTGTATTATTATTAGTTTTATTATTAGTATTATTATTATTAGTATTATTGTGATTTGGTATTGTTATTATTATTATTATTAATATTATTATTATTAGTAGTATTATTATAAACGCTATAAACCACCAAGGACCAAGGCTTCGGACCTTGCCATGCTGAAATTGGCGAAAAGCTGCCACTGGCCGGGAGTTGGGGGCTTTGGCGGTTTCGGGCTTGGGGTTCAGGGTCTCGGGACAAGGTTTTCAATGTCTTAAGATCGTCAGGTCGTGCTGCCTTAGAGGTCAGGGCATGGGGGGAAAATTGGAATTGTAGATGCCGTGGACCACCGGATGAGTTTCTCGGACTTCCTGTTTAAGGGTCCAGGGTTTGTAGCCAGTTTGCACCTTGCGAAATGTAAGAGCCAGGCAGAGGCCCTGCTTCCGTTCGTGCAGCATGAGTGCGGGATACCATGGGAGCCAAATGCTGCGTCGATCAATCCAATCGCTGATCCTCCACTCAGCTGACGGCATCTTCCAGTGGGCACGCGTTCAGCACGATGCAGGCATAAATGACGTTAGCCATTTCTCTTGGGTTCAGGAACATGTCTGCTAAAACCCCCTGAGGCAGGTGCTCAGGGTCGCCCAGGCAAGCATTGCGACTTAGACTTCGAGCTATCATCAGAATATGGATGTTACCAATGTTCGGTCCGTTGAAGGGCTTCTGGGGTGCCCGAAGGTTTCGGGTCTTCGGGCTGGGCTTCGTCCCATCGAATTTCGGAGCACACTCATCAAGTGTCCTCTTGCATGATGAATTGTACGATTATACGACGCCAGGGTTGGAAAGGCCTTGCGCGCAGAAGTTTCGGCACAAGTTGCTGCGATGCAGCCTCCATCGACTGGCGCCAAGGAGACCGGTCTCCACGTGGCATCCGTGCTACTAGCACCGGAGCATCCCTCAGGCCACAGTGTCACATCAGTGAGCAAGTTGACCTCCGCTCGATAACTTCTGCAGGACGATTAGCCAAGCGTGTAACCTCGGCCGAAAGATCTTTGATCTGACGTTCTTTGGCTCCCTGTTCGTGCTTCAAGCGCTCCACGCGCCGGCGCATGTCCTGGGGATGTTTGCGATGTCGCCCAGGTTTAAAGGGTTCATACGGTACGTCGAGCCCTATCGCATAAAGCCCCGAACGGACTTTGAAGCCCAAGACACCTCGCGTTACCCTGCAACCTCCGAGAATTTAATCTATCGGCTTTTGCGAGAAGAGTTCACTTTCGTGACCCGCGATTTCAACAGTGAACCAGATTTGGCTGGATCCCCCTCAGTCATGAAGTTCAAGTTGCAAAGCCTGCCTTGGAGTACATAGAAGGGCGTCTGAGGCTCTGGGTTCAGCTAGAGTTCAAGGTTTAGGGCTCATAGGATCAGGCAAGGGTATTATATATGGTATTATGGTACTGGGGATCATAGAAGGTCTTCAGGTCGTCTTGCTGAAAAGCAGGGTCCTCCTGCTGCCGGGCCAACTCCCGTTGTTGCTGCTCGTGCTGTCGTCTGAGAGCGCCCTGGTTCTGCTCTTGGTCCTGCAAGAGATAATGGGAAGCTGAGGCACGAAACTGACCATGGATTCGAAGCCCCCAAGCATTTGTCTGCTTCCCCGACACCTGAGACATTTAAATTCCAAATCTTCCAGGCTTGGTGGACTTCAAATCGCTTCGCAGGCTCCTGGGCGAGTTGCTCGAATCTCCTCAGCCACCGCCGTTGCTGGGACTCCGACTCCTTTTGGGACAGAGCAGCCAAGGGCGGAGATAGAGCTTTCGCAAGACTCGAATTTTCCGTCGGTCTTCTTCAGAGACCGGAGAATGCTTACACATTTCCACAGGTAAGTCTTCCATACTAGCGTGCTTTTCAATCTTAGCCTGCTAAGGCATGTGACTGCGGGCCTGGAAGTGTCCTAACCGGTAGCACTTCTCAACTGCATGAACTTCTCTTTGATCCGAAGAAGTTCGATCTTTCGATTCCTCCTGAACTCCAGTTCTTCCAAAACTCGTTTAGGCTTCTTCAGGTCCGTGACTTGTCAGCCCTAAGAAACCCGAACCATGCCGGGGACCCCTGGCACTGCGGGAGTTCAAAAAAGAAGAAGCCGGAAACTGGGAACCTGGAGACCGAACACTGTAACTGTAGGACAGGACCCCTCCCTCCCTCCAGGCCATCTGCATGCCTAAACCCTACCTTAACCCGGAAGAGCCTACCTTTTTGAGGACTTATACAAGGAAATCATAATAAGGATCCCTAAAAAGGTAGGCGAAATTCAGGGTTAAGGTAAACCCTAAACCCTAAAAAGCTCCTGAGCCAGGCGCTGCAATGTCTCGGAGGCCTCCTGGAGTTGGGCCTCGACCTCACGCGGTCGCTACCCAGGGGAGCCCGGGAGCATCAGCAAAGGAGGTGCTTACTTAGGGATCTCAAGAGGGTTTAGGGTTCAGGGGTTTAGGGTTTAGGGGTTTACGGGTTTATAGGGTTTATAGGTTCCTCTTTAGTATATTAAAGTCCCTAACCAAAAAAGAGGACACACCCCAAAAAGGAACTGCTTTGGGGGCCCTGGGTAGGGATCTCAAGTATGCAAGCACGATTTCGGACTCTGTGTGGTTTAGGGTAGGAAGCGGGGAGGAGGGAATAGAAGAGAGCAGGGGGTAAGGGGCAACGCACATTTGCATCCTCTAACCCGGACGCTTCAGGTTTTGCCGGGCACATATGATTCGTAGAGCTATTTGCAGGTTTTGCGGCGCAGCGCTGACCAGCAAGGCTGGATGTGATGAGCTTTGGCGGCATCAGCGACATCACGACATCCATGCGCTGTCATTCTCTCAAAACCCCTAACACCGGAAGCTCGAAGCTAGTCACCGCTAGCTGCAAGCCGGGCACCTGCAGCAACTGCCAATTTGCATCCCGTTGTGCTAGCTCCTGCAAAGACATCGTTGCAGGGCAGAGTCAAGAATCCGCCTTTAGATTCAGAAGTCTCGAATCTTCGGGGTTTTTGTTCATCAGACAGTGCCGTTCGCCGTGCGGCCCGGATTTTAAAGCTTCAGGTTCACCATGACACGAAGCTTGAATCTCACTTGCTCGGTATACTCATCTTGATCTTTAAATTATCATCAGCTTTCGGCCCTGTGCACCAGAAAGGACCTGACAATGAGCCAAACAATGGGCACAGGGCCGCCAGGTCAGTGCGCGACGGCCAGGTGGGGTTTGAAGAACAAGGAGCCAAAAGCTCGAAAGAAACTCGGCTATATTAGAGAGAAACAAGGGGCAAAGCTAGAAAAAGGTACTAGAGATGTTGAGAGGCAGGGCGAACATCGCTCGAAAGGCACTTGAGAAACAGGGAGAGATCCGCTCGAAAAGGACCAGAGTAAAGTAGTTGAGGAACAGGGAGTGAACCGCTCCAAAAGGACTAGAGTATTGGAGAAACACTGAGCAATCCGCTTCGGAAAGGGACTAGACTGTTTGAGAAACCGGGAGCTAACGTCCGACAGCGGGACTGGAGTACTTGGGAAACGATAAGCACACCCTTAGTAAGGGACTAGAGAATTCCAGAAACATGGAGTGAACTTCTCCAAAAGGTTTGAGAGGGCGACAAGGGCTCGAGGATTTTCCAAACAGGGAGAGAAGCGAGAGCGTTTGAGAAACATGGAGTAAGCCGTGCGAAAAAGCCAAGGGCCTTCGAGAAACAATGAGCAGACCGGTCGAAAGGGATTGCTGTAACTGAGACATGTGGAGCAAACCGCTCGCAGGGGACTAAAGTATATCAGAAAAACGAGGAGAAAGCCGGTCGAAAGGGTGTTAGGGAATTGAAGAAGAGAAAGCCAACCACTCTAGAGTGTTTGAGGAACAGAGAGCAAACCGCTCGAAAGGGAATAGAGTAGTTGAGAAACAAGGAGCACGCCGCTCGAAAGGACGTACTCGAGACATAAGGAGCAAACCGCTCGAGAAAGACTAGAGTATGGACAAAGCAATGAGCACAGTGCTCGAAGGGGACTGCCACGCAGGGAGCAAACCGTTTGAAAGGGCTATAGAGCCTTCGAGTATCAGGGAGAACGCCGCTCGAAAGGAACTTGAGTATTTGAGAAACAGGAAACAAGCCGCTGGAGACACCGCTCCAAAGACTAGATAATGTAAATAGCGAGCGAACCGCTCGAAGGTGACTGGAGTATTCACGAAACCGGCAGCAGACCGTTCGAGAAGGCCTAGCATGTGTCAGAAACTGCGGGAGCCAACCGCTCGAAAATAAGTACTTGGGATACATGAAGCAAAGCTCGAAAGGGACTGGATAATTTGAGAAACGGAGAGCAACCCGCTTGAAAACAACAGGGAGCATACCGCTCGAAAGGGACTAAGGGTACCTGAGAAACAGGAAGCATATCGTTCTTGAGGGACTAGAAAAATTTTGAGAAGCAAGGAGAAAACGGCTCGCAAGGGCTTGGAGCATTTTGAAGAACAAGAAGTGCGCCGGTCTTTGAGAAGCAAGGGGCAAACCGCTCGAAAGGGACTAAAGTATTTGAGAATCAAGGCGCAAACCGTTCGAGAGTGACGAGATTTGTTGAGAAACAGGCGGCAAACCTCTCGAACTGGGCTAGAGTCTTTAACAAGGAGGGAGCAAACCTCTCGAATCTCACAAGTACCTGTTCCTTGCATCGGATGATGCCGAACATCTTCCCCCCGGCATGCACGTTGAAACAGAAGCAACGAACACAACCCACAGTTTCGTCGCGGTTTGGCTTTGTCGCTTGACCGGTCCTTCTTCTCCAAGTCCTCCAGATGCTGGGCCTCCTGCAGCAGCATCAGATGCTGGGACTCCTCCTGCTGCATGCGCAACTGCTCTCGAGCATCTTGGCGAAGACCCACCTGGGCGCGGGCATGAAGCTTTTCACAGAGGGAGCCCTGAGCCTCAAACTGCGATTCAGGGCTTGTTTTTTGTAGAGAGTGCGGTATGTTTTTTGCAGTTCTTTATCAGGGTGTCGAGTGTAGAGGAACCCCAAGCTGGGGAATCCAAGAGTTCTGGAGTTGAAGCAAGCCGCCTCTCGACTCATGCGTTCCATGTGCCTGTGGCCCACCCTGCATTTTGCAGGTCCCCTAGCACTGGAGCCGTACTCGTCCACGGCGATTTTCAGCAAGTCCTGGAGTCCCAAATCTGTACCGCTTGAGCTCGACACCTCTGAGTGTAGCAGCATGCAAACGTTTTCAGCCACGAGGCTGCAGTATGTCTCTGACAGCTCACGATTCTCGCTCTTCAGCTGCTTGAGCTCTTGGATAGCATGCTGCTGCAGTGCCACCTCCGTGCCGTGCCGACGAGTTGGCTCACATCCGTGAGCGAGCCCCGCCAGTTTGGCCCGTGCTTTCTCCGAAGCTTCCTCAACGATACGCTCCATCTCTTCCTCTTCCAGCGGCACACAATCGCTGCGGCTGCAGTACTGGGCCACTAGATGGCTCCGCTGAATCTGTGCTTTCAGGCTGTCCAAGCCAGTACGAAGGAGTTCGTCAAAGAGTTTGCTCGCTGCGCACAGGGCCTTCTCTGCGAGAGCTTCTTGAACTCTTGCCCAAGCGCTTTCAATGATGAGATTCTCGCCTGATTTCACAGCTTGCACCACCTCCCTCATGTACTGCGTCATCACCTTTCTCACATCGGATTAGGTTACTTGTTCACGTACGAAAAAAGGCAACCGTCTACAAAGGAAAAATCAACAAAGCTGCCAAAGGGCATCCTAGTCACTGCACCCGTTTGCAACGTAGTCCCTCCGACGCACTTGGCACGGCTTTGGGAACGAATTGCATTGCAGGCCTTGCAAATGAGCAACTTTCACGTGGCGTTTTATAGGTTTCGCGGTATGCACGATCCAAAGCTGGAAACCTTGGAACCGTACCCGTCAACCTTCACAGCAACTGGCCCATAAACCCCTATTAGCCCCCTAATGCCGTAAATCCAAATGGCTTTATACAGCTTGCATAATTATGAACGGTCTTACCGGCCTTGAAATCTTACTCCTTGGGTATATAGAAGCCTACATACTACATGAACCCTAGAATCCAGCAGCCATGTAAACCCTAAACTCCCCAGGGGCCTCGGAGATTTGCTGCGTGAACTGCGGCCGGACCCTGCGCTGCACCTCTGGGCTCTCCAAGCGCTGCAGGTCCGCCTCCCCAGAGAAATCCCAAAAAACAACTGCCCTTGCTCGTTGTGATTGCAAGCTCATTTAATGTACCTGCTATGTTGCAACAAGCTTTTCGAGCTACGGCGATTCCTTACCCAATCCTACAGGAATACATATGTATGTGCATCGTGTGTACGTATAAAAGAGATATATATATATATATATATATATATATAATTATATATATATATATACGAACACACTATCTTAATATCGAGAGCATGGATGTGGGCATTGGAGTCTTGACCTCGTCAGCGACGGGACGGATCACAGTGAGCATTTGGCGCCGCGGGAAGAGCTTCCTGGGATGCTGTTGATGACCTTGTGTTTTGGGCTTATCACAAGAGGGATGTACCTGCAATACTATGCTTTGCTTATTACATTAGGGTGATGTGAACCAAAGCTCCTTTGAACAGGGATGCTACACAAATTCCTGAACAAGAGCCCGGCTTCTCAAGCTGGTCGACGCCCTCCTCCGCAGTCCTCCGGGCCTCCTTGGTCTTCCTGGAGATGCCCCGGGAAGGCAAGAGGCCCTCCAGGTAGCTCTGGAGATCCTCGAGATTTTTGTTGCTGTTTTCGCTTGCTGGTTTAAGGATCTGCTGTATGATCCATTCTAATCGGTGCTTTCTTGGGGTTTTGCTTATTGTTGAAGGCCTTGTTATAGACCATTGAACTCCCTAAATAAGCCACTAAAGCCCAGAGTCCACGGCTTAGGGCTTATCAGGTCTTGGATGTTTCCGCAGTTTAGGGTTTCAGGCTCAGGGAGGCTTGACAGCCATCTTCGAGGCTTCTGACTTATCAGGGAAATGTCGCCCTACCCGTGGATGTTATCCAAATCACTTCATATTTTGGAGGTTGGACTTAACCCAGGGCCTGTCCATCGGGTAGCTCAAGAGCCCAATCGCGAACCACCCAGGTCAGCGATGGATAGCTCCCCGTCTCACCTCGCGAGATGCGACTTTTTTTGCACTTCGAGCTTTGATCTGGTGGCTTCGTCTACCCAAGACCCGCCAAGCCTGCAGACCTAAGTATCCACAGAGCCCCATACACCGATGTCTTAATGTAGGAAATTTCGGAATCTCCTGCAACTTTTGGGGGGTTGGGGTCTTCTTGGTAAGGGTGCGCATCTGCCATGCTATACATAAACCCAAAATAGACCCAACAGCTCGCCTGTTTCCTCATCTCGTTCCATCGAACTCTGCACCTGTTGGGCCAGCACCGCATACTCACATACCCCCCAAACGTGTAAAACTATTCTACCCTACGCCTACGGCTACAACTACTACAACAACTACTACTACCACCACTACTACTACTACTACTACTACTACTACTACTACTACTACTACACTACTACTACTACTACTACTACTACTACTACTACTACTACTACTACTACTACTACTACTACTACTACTACTACTACGACTACTACTACGACGACTACTACGACTACGACTACGACTACGACTACGACTACGACTACGACTATTACTACTACTACTACTACTACTACTACTACTACTACTACTACTACTACTACTGCTACTACTACTCGTACTAGTCTAAACCCAATCGACCCCAAAGTTTAACACCTAAACTGCAATAGCAATCTATGCAAAGCCAAAATACCCAATTTTGGCGGCACTTTCGCCCTCGCAATCGGCCCCCCCGCGCCTGGTGTGCCAGGAGTGTGGCAGCCTGGAGGATGTCTGCGCTCCTCGGGCTTGGGGTTCGGGGCTTACACGGTTTTATAACTTCCGTACTTGCATTTTCATTGGTCGACTTTGCGTACTTCTGTTCATTCTTGTGTCAGACTTCGCACAGGGATTCATGGAAGATTGCAGCAAGAATAGTAGGGTCGAAACTCACCTGCTTTATCGACGCGAGTCTGTCTTTGTGGCACATGCAGGGTGTTGTATACCACTGTGGAGGATAGCAGCCATGCCAGAACCAGAATGTCTGTGCTTCGCTTCTCATTTTTTGCCACATCCTCGGTGCCTTCCGTGTCGAGAATCAAGACGTACTCATCCTTCTCCCAGTGGCGCATGAGGATGCAATCAAAGCCTTCTGTGTGGCCTTGTGTCGTATGGCCGAGGTCAAAGCCCATACCCACAACGTTTGCCAGTTGGTTCAGCAAGTGTGATTTTCCTTGTCGGTATGCCCCAACAATCGAGATGACCGCGACCGGCCGGGGGGGAAGCTCTTCTAACTTGCGGAGTGTTGACTCTACAAGTTGCGGTGCACCGCTGTCGCTCCACCGCAACAACGGCCACGGCCCAGCTGGTGCTCGGAGTTCGTCATGCAGCAGAAGCTGCGCCACACCTGGCAGCGCTTGAAATCGCACCCGAAGGCTCCGCTTCCACTCACCTCCTTGGAGCGTCACAATCCGCGTGCCTGAGAGTTCTCGGGAGGGTGCATACACCGAGATCGACACGTACACCGGCACGTTCTCGGAAGCATCGAAGCTGATAGATGAAGGCTGGACCCGCAACTCGGGGCCATCGCTGCGAATCTCGAGGGACAACGGGCCAGCTGATTCCACCCTGAATTGAAACACATATAATTGACCGGAATAGATGTTCTGCTCTTCGCTCTCGGTCGAAATCTGCATGACCAGCGGCTGTGCCTCAGACCACGGCCCAGCGCTGCTCATCTCCGAACGGAACTTCTTGACTTTCCTCGGCACTGAACCCTTTTGGGGGCCTTGCTATGCCTCTCTTGGTGGGCCTGGGCCTGCCGCAAAAAAACAGACACCCAACACAAAGCTTGGTCTCTCCTCTTGCGCGCTCAAACTGGAGGACATCATCGCATCGTCGATTGCAGCCTGCTCCGAACCGTTCAGCTCTCCAGAAACTGCCTGCTCAACATGGGGGTCTTGGATTGGGGATTCGTGTTCAGACTCAATTCGCTACAAGTCAAAATCCGATTTGTTGAATCTGCTGGGATCACCGAACTGTTTCTTACTGCACTCTTCACTCGTTACTCTATTTGAGGTCCGAACGCTGCCTGTGGCATCCCGAGGATTGTTGCAGAAATCGGAGCACTGTTGGAATTTGCCGCCAACGGACCATCCTCGTCATCCGGATCTCCTGCAGACTCTGTGTGCTCTGTTCCATGCACTTCATTTTGACCGTTCTTTGGCTGCTTTGACAACGACTATGTGTCCTTCTACTGATGCTGCTACTTCTACATCTATAGTCGTGCTACACAGTGGGACCGATGTTCTGATGTTTTCGCGAGCCCTACGATCAACCATGTGCTTCCAATAACTTGGGAACCGTCGGGTGCAATCTTGACGTGCGTCTTCAGCTCTTACCATAATTAACGCGAACATGACAAGGTCATAGAAAACAGCCCTGCAGGGAAACGGAGCACTGGCACAACAAACGAAGTTTATTGCGACTAAATCAGAGTACCAAGGCTTTTCGTGGTCCGGTCATATGACATATCTCTCTCTCTCATATATATATATATATATATGCATAACAACTCATGTTTTCGAACGGGGTAGGTACAGATACAGCCACAGATACAAACAGAGATACAGATACAGCTACAAATACAAATTTAGCTAGATCATAGACAAAGGCATAAAAATAGATGTGCACATGTGTACTTATAAAGATACAGATACAGGTATGAAAACATATATAAACATAAACATAGATATAGTTATATCTACAGGCACAAGTACAGGTACAGATGATTACAGATACAGATCAAGATACAGAAATAGATATAGATATGGATATAGATGTAGATACAGATACATATACATATAAATAGAAACACAGATATAAATATCAACCCTTCCCTACAACAAATCTAGACCCCTAACGATTTTAAGCCAGTTCACCCAAAACCACCCAAAACCAACACGCTCGTATTTCTCGAGGGTTTCCTATACACGACCTCCTAAAACCTGGTTATTCCGAGACGCCTAATAATAAGAGGTCGAGGCAGGTAGCAGGTGTATGTATATATATATATATATATATATATATATATGGATATAGATACAGATAGAAATCTAGATACAGCTGATGTGAATACAGATGGATGATAAATATATATATATATATATATATATGCAAATATAAATATAAATATATGGTCACCCCCCCCCCCATGACAGACCATGCCCTTTCGACTCAGTCGTAGTGCATGGTTTGTGATCGGGGGGAGGGGGCACTCAGCTTTCAAAGCCTCAATTCCAAAATTTCCAAAATTCTCTCCCCTAACTTTCCGGATTTCCAAAATTTCCAAAATTTCCAAAATTTCCGAAATTTCCGAAATTTCCAAAATTTCCAAAATTTCCAAAATTTCCAAAAAGTCCGCCCTTATGTTTTGGAAAAATCCTGTCGACTAGGTCGGGAAATTTTGGAAATTTTGGAAATTTTGGAAATTTCGGAAATTTTGGAAATTTTGGAAATGCGGAAAGTTAGGGGAGAGAATTTTGGAAATTTTGGAAATTTTGGAAATGCTGGAATCTGTTCTATATATGACTCAAGTAAGATTACTGTGTAGTGCTTACTATGTAGTGTATCAGCACAACCCTCATCCATACACGTGTGCTCTGTAATTCCTTTCTTGGTAGGACACCCGCGCGCCTTGTCGTGCTAGTCTCCGCATCGGACCAGATTACTTGCAAAGGCAAGGGCTGTCAATACTCATGCCCATATTTACACGAATATCTCTCTATCTATCTGTATATCTATATATACATATATGTATTGATACTCCTACATATAGTATTGCCATTGAACATACTGACATTGATCATTTGTTGAATGCTCAAGCTAATACCAGCATTACTACTAATATTACACTTCTATAAAGCTTAGTACGAATATGCATAACACAAATACTAAGATTGATTAGTATTGCTCTTAGTACTCCTACGCATATCAATAACCATATTCATATTGATAATAATGTATAATAATACCAATACTAACACACACCTGTATGTACTAATGTACATAAACATGCATACCACCATATTAAAATACAAATCCTTTAACTCACTCATGAATTCAACTGTTAGAATTTCACGTGGTCAAGAGTAATAACAATACAAACATTCTTTCGAATGTATATCATCAATAATATGATAGTACTAACGCTAACACTACTGCTAATACTTAACACAAAATCTATACTAACATCAATATTTACATAGCTATTTATACTCCTACGAATACGAATACGTAAACCCTTGTGCGTTAACAGTAGTGCTATCACCAACACTAATACGGACTTTGATAATCTGCTGCATATTCAAGAATGCCACTAGTATTACCAGCATGAACACTCATATTATGGCTATTACGAGTATAAATAGTCCTACTTCTACTAGTATTGACATTAATACTCCTACGAATACCAATAGTATATTCATATTGATATGAAAACTAATACCATTACTAATAGACACCTGCATATACTCATGTACATAAAATACGTACCACTATCTTAAGATACAGATATATACATCAGTGCATTCATGTATTAATGCTTTGGCATAGGCATATAACCATATACCAATGTATCAATATACTTCTCGTTGTTGTATGAATATACTATACGAATATGTGACTATAATCATATACGGCTACTGCACTATGCAAGAATACCGACATGACAAGTTCGTATACTAATATGCCAACATACTGATATACTTATACATGATTAGATAAAACAGTAATATAGTACACATATTCGTACACTAATATGCTAACGTACGAATATACTGGTATGTCAATATACTAGTAAGCTAATACAGCAGTATAGTAGTGTAGTCATGCACCAGTTGTACTAACATGTAAAATATACTAGTATACAAGTATGCAAATATTTTGCTGTCCGAATACATTGATGTATTGATATACTAATCTGCTAATATACGAGACTATCAATATACTAACATATCAAAACTAACTAGTTCTAATATTGATACTAATACTAGCACTTCTGCGAATATAAGCTGCTGTTAAACCCAGCATTAAGACTGATACTGATACTACTCGTAGCAGTGGTGCTGTATTACTGACATTGACACTGGCACTAGCGCTAACTCTAACACGAACATGAGCACTAACACTAATTTATAGTTGGCAATATTGATACGTATACTTACAGCAAGCAATAGTACTAATATTAATAACAATACTCACCCTAATACCGATACTACCACAAGACTATTACGTAACTCATGTGCCGCACGTCTGGTGCTATACTATATACCTCATGTAACGGTTTTGCTTCACAGAATATCGTTGTGCACGGTGTTTTTTAGACCCGTGGTCTGTCACCGGGGGGGGGGTGAGCTATATATATATATATACATGTATACATGTCGCATGGTTACTTCAAACTATACTATACTGTACCGTAGTATTGTAAACTCAACTATACTACACAATGCACGCAAAGATTCCACTGAAGTCCCGAGTCTACCACACACAATGAACCCCTTGTCCCACCTCTGCCCGAGTCCACGAAGTGCAGGAGAGCTTCTTCCGGGCCCATTGCCGAAAGAAAAGGGAGAAGCAGATCCATGTCGTCAGGAAGCTGAACGTGGTTTACCTGCGCCATAGGTGACAGCCCGAAACGAAAAACGAACTCCGCACTGCAAGGCTCTGTCCGCGTTGCCCATTTGACAAGGCGATAGGTGTGCAGGTGTGCAGGTGCATACAGTAAAGCATGCATCGCTCAACGTAAAGCTGCATGGCATGGACAAACCCCTAAAGTCCCTAAAGTCTGAGCACGAAACTAAACCCCGAAAAACGCGTGAACTTTACAACTCCACGACGATTCTCCTGGACATCGTCGTAGACACATGCATTGAGTTGGAGGCTTTCATAAGAAGGATTCACACGGGCCTTGGCCAACTCTTGAAATCGCGCGAGGCCATGGTCAGCATAGCAAGCTGCCATGGCTTTGGCGCAGACTCCAAAACTTGGTAGCGGTGCCAAGCATAGCATGCACAGAAGTTGACGTCCGACAGCTTGCAGAGTACTTATGGTGAAGACATGTCCTGTGCTTGTTAGAACAAATGGTGCATGCAAAGAAGGACGCTATGGATTGTTTGTTCTATGTCTTGCCAAACCACGTGTTTACGGGATGTAGCCAAACTTTCAACTGCCCGAATATGGCTTTCTAAAAAATCACCTTGCCTCCCGACCACTTCACAAAACATGCAGCAAACTTCATGCAAACATACACACTGGAAGTTGAAGCAACGCGTGCATGCGCAAGCCTTGCATCGAACAAGACTGCAACGGTATGCCCGTGTGTGACCCACATAACATTCGTTGCTTTACGACTGATTTTGCCGATTGAACTGCTCGTACCCCTCACTTGCGTGAATCCGGCAAAGTGCCGATGATCTTGCATGAGTCAGTGTACCCCCCCCACGCGAACTCCCAACGCTGGGCGTTTTACGAGATCATGACCTCAAAAACGAGTTTTGCGGGAGCCCTGCGCATTCGCGTGCGCAGTGGCAGGATACACGGTCATAAACGCAATGCGGCACCTACCGGCCCGTCCGCGCCTTGTGCAAGTGGCCATTCTCGTCACAAGCATACGAGCTTTTAAGCTCTATGAAGAAGCTTCCACATGAACTTGGCATGAATCCACTACATTGAGGATTCTAATTGTAGATCACCCAGTAAACGCCATCTGAGGAGTTGAACGGCCACGTGAGATCTTCGTCGCATTGCGGATATCACAAGGGTTTTGGACACTCCTGCATCCATCGACATTCTGAGAGAGGCCTTAGGGCAATAACCGTCAAAAACACATGCCCATGAAAAACGAACCTCACCTCCGTCTGACTGTGGGACTTGAGACAAAACGTTTTGAACTATGAGTAGCGGTCAAGATGCAAAACGCCACAGGCTTAAAGCGTGCGAGCTGTCCTTTTGGGGCTCGATTACCCACTTTGCCTGTACATGTCCGATCAGGAGTGCTCCATCTCCTCCCGAAAAGCCCTCAACTCTCGACCATGCCTCTTTGGCCTGTACAGGTCAAGGGCGAAGAAATGCCCCGGGTTGAGGGTCGCAAGGATCGGCTCCGCGGGCTCCAGGGGACTTTCCAGGGGGTTCGATACCACGATGCATTGGTTTATGAAACTTTGATTCTAAGTTTAAGTGTAACCTCATTTCCCTGGGTTGGTCTCCTGGCAACCCTTCGGCTGCCAGCCAAAATCTATATAAGAGGGTCTGAGGTTTAGGGTTCGGCTTCAGGAAAGTTTAGGGTTCGCTGATGAGAAATGTCAGCGGATAGGTTTCCAGGGCTTCAGCGTGGCCCAGGAGAACTCGTGGCGGCAGCGGCAGGTCATGTGGTCGCAGCCACCGTTCTTCTCCTGGGTTCCCCACTAGACCCTTAACGCCTCCATTTCCTGTGATCCAGCTTGGGGGCCCCATACATGAAACCCTATAGAGGCCCAGTCTCGATGTACTCGTGGCAGTTGGGGCACCTCTTGACCCGAACCCCGGCGACGGAGACTTCTGCCACCTGCGGCCATGCCATGATGCACTGACGCAGCGACTATTTGGAGTCATTTTTGGGGGTAGAGGCATCTCGCAGAACGGATTCCGGAAGTCGGCAGTCTGAGATTGGTCGCCCTGCCTCCTCTCCATCCGGCAGCTCCGTCTCCTCCCCGAGGATTCCCTCGGTCGCGTCCCACTGGTGCTCGCAGATGAAGCACATCACCATGTCGAAGCCCAGGTAGCCCAAGCCCACGCAGCCAGGCTGGGGGCAGTCAACCTCCGATGTTCAACAACATTTCACGTCGTAATGCATTCAGGTGCTGAAGTATCTTAAAGCCCTTCCTTTCAAGCTTTATGTCGGAGGAGTGTTTCGGACACTGTCGCAGTTTGCTCCGGACAACAGCGAGCATGAAGCTCGCTGAACCCCGAATGCATCCGAGACTAAGAAGCCACAAATTTGTCCTCTCAGCTCCCAGACGACTTCTGCCAAAATCCGACATCTGCCCCACATGGGCACAAAACAAACACCTGGAGCCTTAATCACGGGAGCACATGCAGCCCTGTACCAAACCAGCAATCCCAGCACCGCCCTGAGACCTGAACCCTGCAAACTCCTTAGCCCTGAGATCTTGTTTGAGGATCCTTGCAGAACAGAACCCTGTTTGTCTAAATCATACATCCCTATCGGCCGATGCCTCTGTCAGACGCTCTTACAAGTCATGTGGGACCTGGCCTGAACTGCGGGTGGATAGAGGTAGCTTCGCTGCAAGCGATTCCGGCGGTCGAGATCCGAAAGAAGCGAAGGAAGCCTCGGAGCCTCCGCGGAGGCTCCCTTCACGAGGCGCCACCTCGGCTCTGCTGAGGGTTTTTTTCGACGGTTTGGAGGTGTGGGTCCAGTGGTCCCTTAAGGCCTGCAGGGTTGGGCTCGGGGATTGTTGCTGTGGAGTTTCAAGGTGCTTCTTGTCTTCTTGTCTCAAGTGGATCTGGAGGGTTTCAAAGGGCACGGTTCCCCTAATAAAATACAGTAAGGGGGGTGTCTGGTTTTTTGCTGAAACGAGCACAGGCTGGCAAAACCTCAACAGCACAAAGATGAGAAGGATTCGGGAAGTTTCAGTTTTGGACGAGCGAAGGTGAGGTATTATGTGCGACTATATAGGGGCTTGGGGAACCAGGTTCCTTGTTAAATGTTGCGGGTCGGTACTAGATTCCGGAGAAAGTTTCTAGGATCCACGAGTAAGGCCAATCTACTACAAGCTTGGCTCCCCAGCAGTTCTTGGAAATTCTCTAGGGGCACCCCAGCCTTTAAGCCACGTATCCGAGCTTGACTGCCCTCAACAATCAATCCTCAGCAAAACACCTTCCCCCCCCTCAGCCAACAGACTTCAGACTCAAGGAGCGCTGTCTCCCATTGTAGCCGAAAAGCCCTGAAGAAGTAGGTCTTCAACTCGGAGCTTGATAAGACGAATCGCATGAGAGAGTACATAACAGTCATAGTTAATCACTATATATGGCCAGAGGCAAAAGACGGCCTGAAGGAGAACATGTAGCATCACTAAAGCAGCATAGTAGTGCAATTCTTGGAACACCATGAAATGGATGTGATATGTGCCCCAGCCGCATACCCGACTCCCCCAAGTCGGCTGCACCTGGGCTTCTTGAAAGATCCGGCTTTAAGTCGTTTTGGGGCCTATATACTGAGTCTGAGCTGGATCCTAGCCTTCGGCAGTTAATGCGGTTCTCAGATTTGGCGAGATCTGGCCGCTCGGCGTTCTGGTACCACAATTCTGTTCCGGTCAATCACAGCATATGTAAGTATGTATGTATGTATTTTGCATGCATGCACGTGCATGTACAAGAAATACGGACGAAATAGATATACATCTCTATATGTGTATATATATATATGTATATATATATGTATATATATATATATGTATATATATATATATATATGCACACACGCACTATAATATGTATTGTATCCGCCGACCCTTCCGCGGCCGGTGCCCAGACCGGTGCCCAGAAGCTGTGTTCCCTAGCTCGGGTTTTGTCCCCCCCCCCCCACCCCCCCCTCAGCTCCGTCTATCCTGACCCAGGATCCTCGAAGTTGCGCATTGCATGCTGATTTGCGTACTGCACAGCTCTTGTGTGGCTCGCTTGTTCCACATAGAACCTTCTAGAATCCAGTGTGACTCAGAGCGAGAGCAAGAGTAGTAACTCTTGGCGGCTTGCATAGATACATGGATACGCACTTATGATGCACATGGACACCTTCGCAGACCGCTCATGGCCAACCCCTTCAAAATGCCATCCGCCCACCAAAGAGTATGCTCAATGCCCACCCGGCTCATCCAGCTCGACTCAGCTCAACGCATTTCTAAGTGCCCGCCGCTCAGCCTTACCCATACTACTGCGGGGTTTTTTAGTCCAATCGCAGTATCTACAGTAATTACCCATATATACTATTTTGGGGGTTCCTTGGCCCTTTTCTTCTCCAGCGACCGTGTAGAGTAGTGGTAGTTGTGTCATTTAATTCTACGCTGCCCGGCCTTTTCTTGTCCAAACCCTAAACCCTAAATGGCTAGTGCACTTCCTCAGCGCTTTACAGTAGTTTACAATTAGCTAGCTTAGTTCTTCACTGGGCCTGCTTGTCGCGAGGGGCAGCAAATTTGCGTGCGAGCGTCGTGCAGCTTAATTACTTCGACACATACTCTGACTAAGAGGCCATACAATAGGTAAGTCAGCATGCTCCCGCAGCGTCGGGAAAATTTTGGGTCGGCGGCACTGGCGGCAGAGCATTTGTATGTATGTACGCATGCATGCGTGTATGTGTATGTATAAAAATGAACGCAACAGATATACATCTATGTGTGTATATACATACGTACATACACACATACATACATACATACATACATACAAACATACATACATACATACATACATACATACATACATACATATATATATATATATATATATATATATGGGTGGTTATCAAAATTAGGGTCCCTTTTGGGGTACCCTATACAATAGGTGCCGTAATATAATAAGGACCCCAAAAGGGACCTTAATGTTGACAACCAGCCATATATATATACACACACACGAACTTATATATATATATATATACATACACACATCCACACACACACACACTGCTTGAACTTATCTCATAGTCGGAGTTGGGGTGGTGGGGATGTGTAGCTCCGTGCTTGAGATTCATGTATCTCCAGGATGAGGCTTCAGATCCCGGGGGCGCCGGCCGTACATTTCTATGTGCCTTTCAAAGACGCCAGTACATCACATAAGACAAAAACTTGCTGAAGGTTAATGGTTAGAGGGTCTAGGGCGGGTCTCAGGTAATGCCAGTAGGAGGGAGCAAGTGTCAATGCTTTAACTTGTGTGATTGCTTCTATATGTTATCAGCATGGCCGATTTTCAGACATCCCCAACAAGCCCTAAGGAAAATCCGAGGTCCGCCACCCGGAATGCAGAAACCGGACCTTCTAAAGCCCCAACCGCAATGCAGACCTTTTTGGTAAATTACTGGGGATCCGAGCTCAAACCTACGATCCTCAAAGAAAGGGATGGTTCTTCATCCTGGGTCTGCATTGCGCCCGGAAGGCTTCAGTACGACCGCCAATGGATCGGGAACGGAGATTTACTGCGGCTCCGATTACCTGTTCCAAAGCACTAGCGGGAGCCATGTAAGATTCTACACAGCCGCATCCTTGTTGTAAGGATCCCTGCATAATGAGCCCCTGGGTTATACCATTTTCCTGGTCCAGCCGAGGAGCAGCATGGCCAAAGGCAGCGTGCTGGCAAGTGACGTCCGAGACGGCACAGGTCGATCTGCTCCTGCGATGGGGATGACGTCTTAGGGCTTTTAAGGGGTATGCAATGTCAATGTAAGCCATTTTAGGGACTAGGAATCATAGGGCCTATATCGGGGTCATAAGGGTTTAGGGCCGATTGAAGAGCCCAAAACTTAGTCATTGGACAGAGTCAAGAATTTGAAGAACCGGGGATACTTAGACTTGGCTGTTGGGGTTTACGCTACTTGAAGTCGAAGGAGCTTGGTCAGTGGGGCACAAACAACGAAGAAGCCAGGATAGTCACCAGTCACTAGTCTCAATATTGGTGTCAAATAGATTCAGGGGCAAGATGCAAAAATCCCATCGCTTCAAACTCCACCTGGACCCCCTAAACTACCCCAAACACAGCAACTCACGTGCCACCATATTTCCTCACAATCAACTCCGAGCTTCAAAGCTTGAAATCCCGGTCTGCAAACCCTAAACCCCAGAGCCCGAAGCCCGACAACCCTACTGCGCCCTGAAGCCAAACCAAAACTTTAAAACCATGGTGCCCCAAAGGTCTACATGGAAGAAGCCCCTTGAGCCTCATACCACAAAAAGCCCCATGCCCTTACAGGCTCGAGAGCACAGACCCTTCAGCGCCTGAGCCGTCGACCAACAGAACCGACATCTCTAAAACCCCAAGAAACCTCGTACTTGTGGTGCATCTGTCGCTACCTTCATGCTAGCCTTCCGACTACCCCCCACACTGCCCTGTCCAGACCCTGAAAGGTCCTACCGATACTATGAGATACTATGATGTACTATATAATACATATTAACATATTGTATGGCATGATATCCTACAAAATATTTACCGCGCAATACCAATGCGCACCGGTTCGAAGCTTGAGGTTTCAGGCCTGGGCCTCTGCTTTAGAAAAGCTCACCAGCGCAGATCCGGTTTAGGGTTTAGTGTTTATAAGGTTTGGGGTTTAGGGTCGATAAGGTTTAGGGTTTAGGGTTTAGGGTCTCCTCCGCCCAGTTGGCCCAGCAAAGCTCGCAGGCCACGTGCTCCGAGCAGCAGGGCTGCAGCAGGCAGAGCGATGCCTGGAGCTCTGAAGCTGGACGGGGTTCCTTTAAAGGGATCTATAGGGTTCCTTTTTAAATTAAGGGTTCCTAAGGGCTCCGTAAGGGTTCGATAAGTTCAGGCTTTGCTGCTCTGTTTCATGGCTCCGCTTGGGTTTATAGGATTTGCATGGTGTTTATATAGGTTGTAGGTGAGGGTTTAGGCCGTAGGATCTTATGTATGTGAGGTGCAGGGTACATGGTTTGCGGGCTGTACAACAAGCAGTTTAGGTTGACCAGGGTGCAGGGTTTCGGGTATGTACAGTAGGGCGTAGGGTCTGCGTGCTAAGTTAGCGAATTATCCAGTTTAAGTCATGGTCCCACCTTAGATCTTGAGCATGAACCCCAAAGCTAAACCCTCCGTTTCAGCCCTGCCTCGGCACAGATGGGGCATCTGGGCCCAGGCCCAGTCAAGGCACGCGGCACGGCCTGGGGCTGCAGGCGCCTGCGGACGTTGTTTTCCTGGTTTGGCTGTAAGTCTTGTGTTTAGGGGTGTGTTGGGATGCTTCTGAGTCCGGAGGCCCCAAAGCAAAAGGTTTCTATAGCCCTAAAGATGCTAAACTCTGAACCCTAACTCACTGGGACCTGGGCATGGCATCCGTGCCTTAACGAGTGGCGGAATGGAAGCAAAGTTCGTCTGAGTCTGGGTTTACAGAATCCTTCGAATGTTCGTTCGGAACGCTTCGGGTACCGGTATAGCAACCACCTATGGGGAACTTTGATGTACGTTCGTCGTACGGTGAGCTTGTCTTCCTTACCTTGACCCCTGGGACACAACAATATTCTGTCATGCCCTCCATTCCCGGGCATAGCTCCATCAGTTCTCCCAGGAGCCTCGAAACGCGATATCTGCCATCCAACATACAGTATGAAGCCAACTCAGTTGCTTGCTTACGCCATCCGTCATGGAGGAAGATGCTCTGAGAGTCTATCTGAGCCCCAAACCCCCAAACTTGCGGTGTCACGTCCACCGCCTCTATCCTTCCCGTCTCCCCGTCTTTGCCTCAGCTCCTTCTTCAGGTGGTCCCTGTGCTCCGCAAGGACCGCGACGGCGTAGGGGAGCAGGGGGAGCATATCCCTGGGTTAGAATCTGCGCTCGCGTCAGCCCGTTTCCAAAATTATGAGCCTTGCTAGTATATTGGTGTCAAGATCAATTACTTCCTTCACATCAAAATCGTTTTTATCATCCTTCTTTCAATGCAATCATGCTCATCACGCTTGGCCCCAAGCGCCCAAAACTTAGTGTATGTAGCAAGTTCAGAGGCCTCAGTCAAATGATATGACAGGCTAATTTTGGAGCTTGTTATAGGGACCTTTATCATTTCAATAGAGTTAGGGGTCCATAAACCACAGAAGCCCCAAAACTGCTACGACTTCCTATGCACACCCCCCAAGTTAGAAAAAGTGCCAGCGTCGGAGACAGGGCGCGGATAACAGTGCCAAGTAGGCCAAACCCTGCAAACACTACTGTAAATCCTAACAGAACAGGACGCTGTAGGAACCCATCGGTTGTAGTGTTTGTGCTGTCGGTTGCAGGGTGTTTCATGCATCCTCTGGTTGTATAACAATTCCTCAGGTCTGCAAACAACAAGACAAGGCCTTGGAGCAATTTTTGATGCTTTTGTTCAGGCTTCGTGGGGTTGCCGAACGAAGAACCAAAATCTTAAACCCCATTACAGATCAAATCAAATGAAGGTCGCAGGACTGGGGAGGTTTAGGTGCTCTGAGATTCTTGGTTCACGCTTGCTTCCAAACAAACAGCCCGAAGGCCAAAGAGAACACGGAAAGCACCAGGTGTTCAAACGGTGTCGTAACGCTTTCTCAAGTACTTTCAAACTCGAACAGCCACTGGTGAAAAGTGGGAGAAAACAAGAGGCCCTCAGCCAAACACCATGAAATTGACGGACCCTAGATTCCCAAAGCCCTGCACTCCGAAACTCCCAAGATACCCCTACGACCCTTCGAAACCTGCGACCCTGAACCCATGCCAGGATGAGGCTCTGGGTGCAGCCTCCCGGATGCCACGGGCGTCCCACAGGGCCCAGGGCGAAGTTCTCCTGGCACCACACCTGACTCGAATTTGATACAAGGTGACATATATATATATATATATATAAATAGGGGCCTGAGGACTTGATGACCACATACTATTTAGGGTTTCCTTTCAACTATTTAGGGTTTCCTTTCAACTAGAGTAGATATCTCAACAGGGAACTCGTCATGATTCCCACCCTTTCAGGATACTTGAGATGCTTTCAATCAAGGTGGTGCTAGGTTTTGTCCATCGAAAGAATGGCTTCGGATGCAGCGTGCTTTGATGAATGGTAGACGCTCAGACGCTCAGAGACGAAGAGTGCAGGTCTGCTGCGAGTGGTGCGTTGCTGCTGCACAAAACGGGTCTTTCAAGGTCGCATGCAGCCTGTTAATGACTGTGGGCGTTCCGAAAGTTCACCGATATCTTGAGGTCACGGCAGATGTGACGGTCTAGTGAATCATCTAGAGCTTCCAAGAAGCCAGCTGCTGCTGCACGAAGCCTTTCCAGCAAGACGAGCAAGCCGCATAGCCGCAAGGACAATGCAGCAACGCCATGGACTGGCAGTCACACACCGGACCTCAGCCAAATTTGCGATGAACAAAGCGAATACTGAATGTGAACGTACTGCACATGCGATTGCAACTGGGATTTGATCCCATGAAGCCAAGGCACAGAGCGGTCCCGGAGCCCCGGGCGGGCCGTGCACGCACCACGGGGAGAGCTCGACGAGCTGCACCTTGGCCTCCCGGACGTAGAGCTCGAGCTCCTCCAGGAGGGGGCTCTCGAAGTGGCGCAGCACATCGTAGCAGCCCTCATCGCAGCCCGGGTGCGGACACGGGATGTCCATGGCGGCTTTCTCGCGACACCAGCGGAGTTTCTCTTCGATGCCGTCGAGCCAACAGCTCTCGCAGGCTGCATGGCCACAAGCCCGGTTCACGTGCACCGCCGCCGCCTTCCCGCAAAGGGGGCATAGCTGCGAAACCTCTTCCCCGAGGCTTGGCCAAAGGCCGTCGCTGTCGATGGCCTTCGCAAGGTCATCGGCCTCTTTGACTGTCAGGACCAAGCGCTGAGGGAGTCGCTTCTGGCAGCCGGGCTCGGGGCAAAGGATCTCGAGTTGCCACTGCGCGCGGCTTTTGGGTAGCTGGCTCACCACTAACTGCCGAAGGCACCGACCACACGCGGCGTGGCTGCAGGCAGTGTGCAGCCTACCTGCATGTGTTTCGAAAACATTGAGATCTTCAGTGCCATGGCATCCCACGCACCTACCACCCACAGAGCTGCCGGCTCCCATTTCACATTGCCCTGGCTCTTTCCGGCTTGAGCCACCACAACGCTGCAGTTTTTTTGCGTTGCGAAAGCTATATGTACCACCAAACGCTTCACCTTGACATGACCCGATTCCTAATATGTCGCGACTTGCACGAGCTTGCGGTGGTTCGCAGGCCTTTGTAGCTCAGTGTACGAGACCGCTGCTGGGCTGGTATGCTCGACGTTCGCCGGGCGCGATGGCGCCCCCATCCCCAACATGCAAAGCTTGGTTCACGAAGTGACCCTAATACGCGACCATTCAACATGCCCCAGCCTCGGGTAGTCCTTCGCAATAGAAACCGTTCTTGACTCCAAAAAACTCCCTTCCCCACATCTAGGTGCATGCAGCTGGGGGAAAAAAGATCATGGGTCATTTGTCCCTGCGTGCGCTTGAAAACTGCTACATGGCAGGGTTTGGAAATGTACTCGGAGCTGCCCATGCCAAGATAATATCTTTGGCACGAGGCAAAGGGTGCTGGGAAGGTTCTCGGTCGAGGCGATCTTCGCCAAATGCCGAACAACCTGAACAACCCCCCCGAGGGTTTTAAAGCAGCAGCAGATGAAATTCTGGGCGTCGGCACTTCGAGTGCAGGGCCTGATGTTTAGGCTGGTGTGGGCTCTTCAGGCTTGAGGGTTAGGGCAAAGTTTGCGGTTCAGGGCTTCAAGGTCGTTGGCCTAAAATTTACATACACCCTAGTATACATTATGAATATATGCCCTATACGTCAACCCTGAAGCCCTTAGAACCCCACAGGGCCTCGCGACGGTGCATGTTGCGAGAAGTATTTCGAAATCGTTTGAGCAACGGCTACCAGATCATGTCTGGCCGCACGTTGCTGGTCAGAATCTTTGCAGAGAAGCATCGCAACTTCACCTCGCGCTTGCAGTTCGTAGCTGTGGGGCAATGAACTGGCGATAATCACCAACGGAACGCTTAGACAACATGTACAAGTCGCAACGACAAAGCAAACAGTACACATTCGCGCAGCTCCGAACAGGGTCCAGCTGCAGCAAGAAATTTGCCAAATCTTTGACATTCGACAAATCACCGAGATGGATGAAGGAACTTGGACCCGAACCCAAAGACCCACAGAGGCTCATCCGGGGTTTTTTCCCAACGATAACCAACATTACCTACCACACCTACTCCACCAGATATCACCATGCGGCCAAACGAAAGAGCTGAAGGGCCTAAACAATTTTACCCAAGTGCAAAACATGAAACCTACGAGCATGTGACATGTGACGTGACAACACGAACTTCTGCATGCACTAAAACATCTTCACTTATAAAACAACTGTACATGACTTGTCTTCCTCTTTAAACCTCCAAAATCGCAAAAGGCTTGGACCCAACACCGCTTGAATGATATCCCGTTAATCCAGTGCCAATCTCACACCTATATGTTGTCTATACTAAGGTCTTATGGTTAGTGTACTTTCCCGTTGTTCTCCTTGTGGGGTCTGCCAAGAAGAGCATCCCGGCTGCAACGAGGGGATCCCCTAAAAGTCGGCAAGGCGCCATTAGGTGACAATGTACAACGTATGCCGTTAGCCTAAATCATTTGAACAGGGTGTTGCACGGACTTGAAGACTTACAACATTGCAAAGCAACAAACCCGAAGCCTCAAACCCCTCGAACTCGATGATTGGACTTGGTTTTATGGGGCTTAGCGTGGGGGTTTTCACGATTGTCGTAGGCCGTTCGCATGATAGGGGCGATAACGGGATATCGTTTCCGACCGTGGAAGTAAAACTTGCATTGGCTGGGGAACCCCAGGGTGCAGGATCCAGGGTTTGAGCAGCATATTACAGTATACCATAAATCATAATATAGCAAACTAAAAATAGGGGTCCATGCTTGCTCTACAAAGTTGTTACTTCTCTTTCCTGATAATTCTTACTGTGTTTCAGACAGAGACTAAAAGATTATGTAGGATTTAGCGGAATTAAATTAAATGCTTTAGGGCTTTGGGGTTTGGGTTTCGGTTGTAAGGGTTTCCGGAATTACAGCTTGAGGGTTTAAAGGCTGTGGTGCTTTGGGTTAATAGTGTGTTTTTGCTTCCTGCATAGCCTGTGGTTTATTGGTTTGGTGGTTCAGGGGTTTGGGGGTTAAGGTCCGTCAGTATTTTTCAACTCCGTAACGGCCCCGAACGGCATGGGCCCGGCCGCCCATTTGTGAAAAAACCAAACCGCTTCATGCAGCACCCAGCCCCCCCCGTCCTATAGAGGTAATGCAGTCGGGGGTCAATTGAAACCTTTACCACGTCCTCCAGGAGCTCTGTGAACCTGAGGCAAACGATTCTCGGAGTTGGCTCAGCTCAACCCAGCAAATCGCATTAGAGTTCGGCCGAGGAGCTGAGCTAAAGAGACTCCATGGGGGCACCATCGCGAAGCGATCCTCAGCTTAGCTGCTTGTAGGTTGCCGCGTCTGGGTAAAATCAAGGATCGCCCTTGCCCCTTGCGCAGAGATTCGTCAAGCTATCCCGATCGAGCCCGTTACCAGGAAACCCGTTGGACGATTGGATTGGCCTTCGAATAGTTGGCCCTGGAATGTTGGCTGCACAACGCACAAACTGAATCTTATGTCGGCAGGTCACCTGAGCAAATGTGGCAGGTTGATTTTCGATGTTGGGTTTGAAGTGTGCCTGTGACATATAACACAACGGCAACCACATCAGATGCTAGCTGCTAGCAAAGGGGCAGTGTCGGGGATCTGCACATTGGGTGCTCATATTTGGAGGCTTTGAGGGGTCGAGGATGCCTAAAACATGTCGGTGTCACGGAATACAAACACTGCAGCGATTGTGAGACTGCCCTCTGGCTTGCTGTTGCAACTTCATCTGATGACTGCACCCTACATTCATTTTCACTGATGGACGCTCTTCGATGCGAACCCTGCCCATGACGACTCCAACGATTCACTGCCCGTGCTGGTGACAAGTATGGCGGTGATGATTCTGACGACGACAACAACGGCAACAACAGTGGGTGAATTCGTGTGAACTCACAATTGGCTTTTCTTTACCGGGAAATGTAGCCCTCCACATCAAATACGGTGCAGTGAAGCCATGCAGGCGGAAGCACCCTATTCAGCCCGGAGACACTTGATGGCTCGATCGGGTAGTCCCATGGGCCGCAAGCCTGCGGGATTTCAGGCCTACGCTGAAGATTTCGGGCGTCAGTCTGGCGGTCCACCGGCAGTCTAACTTGTAGAGACACTCAAAAGTTCACATTGCCCACCCGCGGTGCCCTTGCTGGGCAAGCGAAATTCTGAAATCATGCAGCCGCGCCACGCTCACTCGCTGTCTGTGTCTTCGCGGAACTGCACCCGCATCCTGGGTCCGAAATTTTACAACGGAAACGGAACGGTTTCGGACCTTTGCTTGTCAAATTCACCCAAGCCTTCAGTGCAAAATTAATCAGCAGACTTCGCAGTAGCCACAAACAGTACGTCTAACAAATTGCGACCAAAGCGCGCCAGGTCTCCGAAGCTTCGGGTCAGCATACCCGAAGAGCCGGCGCCGTTGATCCAGGGGCTGAGTGTGGCGTAGGGTGTGTGCCCGATTAAAGGACTATACTGTGCCAAGTTTTACTGTACTACATCCATATAAACTAGGCAGTATACCATACTATATAGCTTACACTTTATGCTATACACATTGTGTGCATAATGTACGTATATCTATACTGCATGATATATATATATATATATGTGGACATATATATATATATATATACACATACACACTATACATATATACTATGTACTTATACTTCATATACTGTATATACTGTATATACTATATATACTCGTGCTCTTGCTCTTACTCTTACTCTTAGTCGTACTCTTACTCTTACTCTTACTCTTACTCTTACTCTGACTCTCGCTCTCGCTCTCGCTCTCGCTCGTACTCGTACTCGTACTCGTACTCGTACTCTCTCACTCTCACTCTCACTCTCACTCTCACTCTCACTCTCACTCTCACTCTCACTCTCACTCTCACTCCGACTCTTGCTCTTGCTCTTGCTCTTGCCCTTGCCCTTGCCCTTGCCCTTGCCCTTGCTCTTGCTCTTGCTCTTACTCTTACTCTTACTCTTACTCTTACTCTTACTCTTACTCTTACTCTTACTCTTACTCTTACTCTTACTCTTACTCGTACTCTTACTCGTACTCTTACTCTTACCCTTACCCGTCTCACCTCACTCATACTATCGCTGTTACTGTTACCTTCCTATGCCTGTGACCGATACTATTAATTGCTATTATGATGTTGTCGTCGATGGCCGCCCTGGTCTCGGCTCTGCGTTCCGGCCGTATGGCCTCTAGCGCCGCTACCGGCGCCAGGATGGCCAGTAAGCTGTTCTGGTAATTGTGCCACGGTCACGGAGGAGCTTAAGGCTCAGGGTTTAGGGTTGTGGGTTTATAAGGGTTATGGTTGACGGCTTAAGGGTTTAAGTTTTATTAAGGGCTTAGGGTTTAGGGTGTAATGTCGGCTGGGGACTGTACGGGTACTTGTTCAGCGTATGCAAACATTTACTAAGGCTTATTGAATCTCAGCGACGTTTTCTGCTTTGTGCTTCCCTCTTTGGTGCTTATAAGAAGAACTTCAGATCCGTCTAATGAAGTCTTCTGAATGCGCACACCTACTATCTACATACGTCTTAACTGTGCGGGAGCCTTTGCAGGGCCAGGAAACCGTTCCAAACACATACCTTTGTCTAAGCTATCCCAAAAAGGGAAACTGATACTTAGACGATACATATATATATATATATGTATAAAATATATATATATATATATATATATATATATATGACTCAACGACAACCCGGCAGACAAAAAAAACCTTTCTTCTGGTAACCTGGTAGCAGATGCTGGAGCATCACAAGGCTTCCTGCATCTTGAACTGAACCTTATACTCAACCCCAAAGCCTGAAACCGACAACCTCAAACCTGAAATCTTGAATCCTTACAAAACCGTAATCTACAAGGAGCTTGAGAATTCGACTAGGGCTAACGCTTCAAACTCTAAATTAAAACGGTCCAAGTGCGTCAAGACCCCAGGCGGCCTCGTCTGAGGATGAGCCGTCTGCCCAGTTTCCCCCCCCTTCAACCTGGTTGGCTCCGCGTTTCTTGCAATCCACAAAAACACCAAGCTTGGGACAAACCTGTTAAATAAATCCGGCCGCATACATGATATTTGCGGAAAACAACTCATGCTTTATGCACGGAAAACGGTGGAAGAACTCGCAGCTTGACTTACAGTGGAATTGTTTGCGCGACACAGGCCGAAACCTCGGGGCTCAGAAATCGAGAGGGTCGTAGCGACGATTGTGTTGAAGCTAAATGCAGGATTGCGGAATGGCCCGAAAAGACCCACACCCTCAGTCAAACCTCAGCTAAAAACAGTCAAAAGACAGAATAACGCGCATGACTATGTTTTGATTGTGCTCACATACGGGTACGACGCAGATGAGATTCTAGAATGAACGGATACGTGATTGGGCCGGCGAGCAGGGGATGGACGGGTGGATCAGCTGGTGCGTCTGTCTGTCTGTGTGTCGGTCGGTCGGTCCGTCGGTCCCACGGCACGAACAGCCTCAAGATATAGCTCAAGCAAACTCGTAACTACCAAAGAACTTCTTAAGAAGTGGCTTCAATACCACAAGCCCGCCCATTCCAGCTAAGTCCATCCCCAATCGAAGACCGCACACAAGCCTTAACTTGAAGGTTCACGGTACACAGGCTCAGGGTTCAAGGTTCAAAGATTTAAAATTTATGATTTCAAGCAGCCCTCATCCAAAATCCTGGCCCGTGTGCCTCATTTTCAGGCTCCGGGCGGATCCTTGGCAGAAAGGTTGCAATCAACAACAGAAACTTCCCAAGCTCTCCGCAGCGGATCAAATCCCGGCAGGGGGGCTTGAATATAACTCGTAATGCTACTGATCAAGATTCCCAACCACGGTTCATTCCAATATCAAAACCAAGCAAATTTCACTCTGATGTACTGGACAAAACATGACAAAACCCAGTGACTAATCACTGAGCCAGAGTACGTAAGGGTGTTATATTGCGGCACTCGTCGAAGCCCAACTGTTTCGGCGCTGTCGGATCTTGAGTTTGGGTTCCGGGTCTTATAAGGATTGTGGTTCAGGAGTCCAACTACAGCTGCATACACAGAGGTGTTTTGAACTCAGAGCTTAATTGTGAGAGGTTTTTCATGCTACGGGGATCATACCACTGAACGCAAAAAAACCTAGATCAACATCCCCACCAACTCCGTGCCAAGATGCGCGGGAGATCCAGCGCCCGCAGCATGAAAGGCCAGCCGGGGGGGGGCCGCTCTGAATGGGCGTGTCGGCCTGACCTTGGGGCTATTGTTTTTCTTGTGTCCCCTGTCGTTCTGCGGATCCGACCCCATGTTAGGATCAGAGTGTCCGGATTGGCTTTTTTGCATGGATGGGAAATCCTAAAGGTGCTTGGTTGTAGTACAACTTTATGTTTACAGGCGGAACGAGCAGAAACGCATAAGCAGTTTTCCTTGAACCAACAACGACAGTCGTAGTGCGGGCTAGCTACATCTTACACAGAATACACCCCCCGCGCATCTTAGTGCAACGGTAGAGGCGAACTCGACGGTGTAAGGAAAGACTAACTGCTAGGCCGTCGTGCGATGATCGCGTTGCGATACGACAACTTGTTTGTAAACAGAAAAGAAAATGATCAGGCCCTTCTTTTACGCCCTTTTGAACAGGAGTTGGACTGCAACCAACCCGATACGAAGTACTATATATACTCTCTCTATATATACATATACTATCTATACTATCTATACTACATAAACTACATATATACTCTATATATATATGTATAAATATACTACATACCACATATACTATATATACTAGATACTATGTATACTATGTATACTATATATGCTATATTTACTGTATATACTTTTGGCACTGTATATACTATGTATACTGTATATACTGTATGTGTATACACTTTATATACACACTACAATACTACATAATTTCCTATACGCACTCATATACAAATACATCTGTATATATATATATATATATATATATATACACTATGTACGGTATACTATATGCTGTATACTGCATACGAACTACTATTTCATCTGCTCAAAACACATACCTTTTTCAAAGCTATCGTAATGAGCACAACTCATGCAATACATATACGATACAAGCCTGTAAATTCCTTAACGAAAACCTAGCGAATATTAACATTTCACTTTTCTGCACTCCAAGCCCCGAGCCCCAAACCGTAAAGCCTGAAACCGACAGCCTCAAACCGAAAATCTTAGAATCCTTATAAAACCCTACACTACAGGGAGCCGGAGAATTCCAATAGGGTCCTGGAAATTTGAAGAAACAAAAACCTTCACACTCTAAACTCAAACCGGTCCGGGTGCTTCAAAGCCCCAGTCGGCCTAGCCCCATTTTTCACCGGCGGGGTGCACTAAGGTTGCCTGTAGAGGGGGTCTAAATGGGTTTAGGTTTTAGTCGCTTGGGGGGTAGGATGTAGGGCTTAGTGTGTAGACGTGGAGCTTAACTCATTGGATGCGGAGTGTGTTTCATTGCACGCTGTGCACGAATCCAGCTATTTGTGAAAAGCTCAAGCTGCAAGTGCTCAAGTGTTCAACCCTGGTTTATGTACTTCCAAAGAATGCAGACTTGTCGGCAAACCACCCATAAAAGAGTAGCCAATGCAATGCAAAAACGTTCTTCGATCTTGCGAATCCACTGTGCCTGAGACCCACAAACTTTAAGGAATGAACGGAAACCTGCATATACCCAGCGAACATCCCATAACAATAAAAAAAACTCTTGGTGCACATGCCACGACAGTCCTTGTTGGCTCGGGTCTTCATGCAATCTTATGCAATTAGTGCGACGGTTTTGAAGGATAGTTCAACATCACCCAAACCGCCGAGAGGCATCAGGCTCTGCGATGATCCTTGGGCTGCATCGCACTGCAAAGAACGACCCGGCCCTAGTCTAGCTATTCAGAAACCCAGACGATTGACCCTTGATACAATCGGTATACACTTATTGAATAAAACAAACAAACCCCGAAACTCTGTCTAACCATTAACGCAGAGCAAGGCCTCCACGTTGCGTTTGTCCTAGAAGCTATATACTTTTTTCGGTGTTACGGTGTTTTGGCGAATTTGGGTGTAGGATACTGGGTTCGGGTTCAAGGTGAGGAATTGTGGTGGTGTTAGGGCCTTCAAGGGATCAGGGCCCAGATGCACTTACCTAGACATTAACGAAGAGGGTCCAAAAGAAACACCCACCTCAACGTCGTGCCAAGGCTCAGAGGTGAAGGTCTTGGCGACACCTGCTGCCGCGGCCCCGGCTCCACTCGGCGGTGCTGTGAAGGCCCCCACCTGGGTCGACGCTCAACCCTGTCTGCTACGGTCAAGAGGCGGGAGTTAAAGAAAAAGTCTCTCATTTGAGCTCCCAGCGGTGGCGATGAGCCGGCCACCGTGGGGGCCCGCCCATACCCTGCCAGGGACCGGATGACGTCAGTCCTCGTTTCACCTTAGCTCCGGTTTCAAGTGTTACATCAGGCTGAACGGTACGCTGTCGTAAGATTACAATACTCGGCCTTCCCAAAGCAAAACCACCCCACAACTGTGGTGGCATTGAACTGGCAGGCAGTGCTTGGACCCCGACCCACGGCGTGTCGAGCGTCCGCGACGCGCCCACGCAGACACACATATTTCATCGTTTGTCACGCCGGAGAGCTTGTCTCTTTGTTGCATGGTTCGAGTGACTCTGCTTGGGCATTTTTCAATCTCCCATCTTGCGGCCAATACAACCATTGCCTCAAGTGTGTTTGTTTGAGTCGGGGAGCCAGTGACCGGACATAGTTGTTGTACATTTGCTGCAACCGGCAGCAAAAGATCGCGTGCAAGCCGTAATGCGGCGGCCCGTTTAGGAATATGGGCCTATTTAATGCGTTTTTTCCTGATTCAAACCGGGCAGAAAAAATTGGGCGGTTGTTTTGCTGGGGAGAATTAGTTGGGGGGTGACTGTGCTGTTTGCTGATGGTCAATCTTAAGGCACCCACGACCTAAACCCCTGGACTACTGCACTACTACTGTACTACTGTATTATTACTGTACTACTACCGTAGTACTACTGCACAGTACCAAGCCTCAGACTTGGTCGAGTGTGGAGGGGAGTGTATACGGTTGGAGGCAAAAGTGTTCAAAATGAAGGGTGCTAGTCTTGGTAGTTATCTTGGAGTGATCGGGGCTTTGGTTTCCACCAGATCACCAAAACCCCCCGCTAAACAGCTCCACGTACTCCTAAACCCTCGGTACTACTATTGTAGTGCTGCTGTACTACTATGGTACCACTACTGTACTACTACTGGCCTATTACTTCTGTTCTTCTGTACTACTACTTTACTTCTGCTGTACTACTACTGTACCACTACTGTACCACTACTGTACCACTACTGTACTTCTACTGTACTACTACTGTCAGACTGTACTACTCCGGTCCAGGCCTCAGACGTGCTCGATTGTGGAGGGGAGTGTAGGTTGGAGGCAAAAGTGTTCAAAATGAAGGTTGTTTAGTCTTGGTGGTGATCTTGGGTTGATCGGGGTTCTCGTTTTGTGTCCAGCCTTTGGTGATCCCCAAACCCCGCTTAACAGCTCCAGGTACTCCTAAACCCTCGTGTGTTTCGTTTATTTAGGGTTAGGAATGAGAACGGCTTGCCGAAGTGTTTCGCTCAGTGGGGCGAAAGGAAAGAAAATCTCTTGCGAATTGTTTCGCTTATTGGGGCGTTAGGAATGAAAATCTCTTGCAGAATTGTTTCGCTTATTGTGGAGTTAAAAATGAAAATCTCTTGCAGAACTGTTTCGCTTGTTGGGGCGTTAGGATTGAAAATCTCTTGCAGAATTGTTTCGCCTATCGGGCGTCAGGAAGGATAATCTCTTGCAGAGTTGGTACTGTACTACTCCTGTACTACTATTCTGCTACTGTACTAATATTGCATGTACTACTTCTGCATTACGGCCGTACTACTACTGTACTACTACGGTACTGTGTAGGTTGGAGGCAAAGGTCTTCAAATTGAAGGGGTTTTTAGTCTTGGAATGATCGGGGCTTGGTGTCGAGCTTGTGGTGATCCCCAAACCCCGACCGCGCATTCGCGCAGAACCGCAGACCCTGCACCCAAACCAGCCCGCAAACCCCGGAACCTCCCAATTCCCTGACAACCAGACACTGACCCCGGTCCGACGGGTCACTGACACCAGACTATTCAAGCGAAAACTTTTGGTCGATGGGGGGGGGGCCTTGCTATTTGGGCCGCAACATAGCTCCAGCTTTCTTATCAAGGAATTAAGGAGGCTCTGAGCAAAGGCATTTGCGTCATGTACATTACATGCTTCATCAGTTTGCGCACTGCACACCCATACCTACAAACCTCCCTCCCCTCTCGCTCGCGCTCGCGCCTTCTACTCCACCCAAAAACACACCGCCTGCTGGCAACCCTAACACGGCCCGTGCCCGAGGAGGTGGGCCCTTGGGGTCAGGGTGTACGGAGGGCTTGCAACGGGGCCAAACTCTGTGGCCATTCACGACAAACCCCAAACCCGAAAACCTCAAATGCCCTTGCGCAAGAGAAGAGCAAACCCTGGAAGCCGTAAAAACGCTAAAGCCCCAAATCTTGAAAACGCCAAACAAAAGCTGAAACAGCCTCGTCTCAAAAAGTGGTTGCTTCAGGAGTGTTTCCCGATAGCGCAAGCACCTCATAGGGTCGAACGGGTCCGTAGCCCGCCAAAATCCGAAACCTTATCGCTGCAACGACCCTTTGCTTGCCACATCAACGTTCTGCTCCCTGTCTTGATTACCCCTACGGCAGAATGCTTGGCAAAACCATATTAAATAGACGAAAAGCCGATTCTACAGAAACCCGCAGAACAGCGCACTTCAAAATGTTTTAGATTTGGCCCTGAAGTGTCTTACCGACTGTATGGTTGAGTGTTAGTGCGACTTTGTGTGCTTAGCGTTTCGTATTGTTAATGGTGTTTTCTAGGAATTTGTTTATAACTAACCCTGTTGGCGAGTGTTCCTGGGTAAGTATTCTTGGCAATGTATGCGGTGAGCACCACCGTTGCGAGTGAACACAAGCTTAGCAGATTCTGCTACATCCGTCATCATGATGCCTTGAGACATATTGAGACGATGAAGAGCCCTGGGAGGATCGACTTGGATGGATTGCGAGAATGCGCCCAAAGGGCATAAGATTTGAACAGGAAGACTCTGCCCGACGAAACATCACGTCAAGGGCATATCCCCTTTCTTACCTATCTGTTTGTCCGGGTTGCCAGCGGTTCAGTCTGTGGGCATGCGTCAGGATCCAGGAAGCTTGCCTTGGAATTGGTCTGACTTTCCCACTCACTGCAAAGCTACACAATACGCTCAAAGGCCCTAACGGTAGCAGATCAAACAAACATCACATCCACAATCATGGTCACTACAGGCTAGGCAACGCTGACTTTCAGACTTGCCTCATTGTCGACTGATGCAGCGAAGCTAACAAATAACAATTTGGAAGTGGAGGTGCGACTTGCGCTAGAGCGATGTCCATAATCCGTGATGCAGAACAATTAAGACGTTGCGTCTTTGAGACGATCCGCGATCATAGCCCACAGCTGTATGGTAGTAGGGTTCATCCGTGAGCAGGCAGGGGAACACGATGCACTCCCGCCCCACAAGCATTTAACTCTGAACCAATCCGAACCCCACCCCCTGACCCAAGACAAAACCCAAAAATTCTTAATTTTTTTAGGCTGGTGGCAAGTCCGGGGCTCAGCACATCACATCGGCGATCGCTTGAGCCACAGCTGCGGTCAACAAATGAGTGGTTGGCTCATTCTGGCTCCAGTGCCACACCACTGCTCAACTGGCCGTCTTGCATGGGAGGCGCGCAGCGCCCGTGGTATCAAGTGCTCTCGTTGTGGGACCTGGCTAGATCTGATCAACCAAAACGTAAAGCCTGGCTCCAGATTCCAACTTCGCCGAAGGGTTTGAGCCACTGTCATTTTCCGTCTCTCAAAGCCCGCGTGCGGGATGCCGGCTTGCACGATCGCCCGAACGGCCAGTCGGTGCCGCAGGCTGAGTGGATAGGTCAGCGTATTGGTGACCTGTGCTGCTCTTCCGTCGGGAGTTGACCATCCAACCCTGAACATACACGAAGAGATCCGCCAAACAAAAACAACCTCGTGATGCTGACCGGAGGAGGGGTCCTTTGGCAATTGAGATTGCATCCTGTGCAGATTCGGAGATCGGATAGCCGCCGTCACCTCCGCCTACATCGTGACTGTCACCATGAGCACCATAATATCAATGTCATCATCATCGTTGCAAAGTGCCGTCCAGGATCTAGTATCCTTGAAACAAAGCATTCGGCCCAGGTGACTCCATATTCACGACTCACCGGCAGGTACAGCGTTGGGGCAGGTCCTCCGGCACACAGTGGATCAGGATGCTTCATCAACACTTCCACCTTATAGTGTCAGTCGCCATGTACATAAACCGGTTTTCTCCCTGTGTGTGCAAACGTGAGCACACTGTCGTTCATATTACATGCCCGTGCGTGTCTGCGGAGAGGTAGAGTGACAGCTGCTCGTCCTTGCTGTATGTAATATCGTTTGTGTACGCTTTGCATCCACACAGAGCTTGAGCTGCAGCTTGCGACGTGTAGATGAACCCATGTGGGCGTGAGCTTTGCGCGACATGAGGTTTGAGATCCTTCCAGTCCTGGAGCTCAATGTAGCGCCGCAGTGCTTTTGGAGGCATGGCTGCTTCCACTCCAATAACAGCTGAAAACGGTCTGAGAATGCAAAGCAGCCAAGACAGCGTGCTAGTGCAGGCACAATGGCGGTACAGTACATTGCTTCGTCTCTGCCTTTGGCCTTCAGGCCTTTACGGTTTCTGATCGCGGCACACTCATGGACATGTACCCACGGCACCCTGTGGTACCTCCAGCGTAACCCTAAACGCAACAAAGCAATCCACGAATCATAAACTCACATCAAACCCAACGCCACTGTCCTTGCGCCTCCTCGCTGCCCAAACTCAAGCCGGTCACATCCTGAGAGGACTTCGGATCCATTGTATGAAGATTGGCAATGCTGACGCAACTACAATCTGACTCGAATGAGCCCACAGGGACGTGCATGCATATGTGCTAGTGTTACCGAATTGGGTGTGCATGCACGCATATGCACATACATGCATGCATGCCTGCATGCATGCATACATACATACAGACATACATACGCACAAAAGCGCAAACATACACACATACACACATACACACATACATACATACATACATACATACATACATACATACATAAATGCGCAACAGACGACAAGAGTCTCCAAATCCAAACCATCAGCCCTGCACCCGAACCCCTCATTCTGTGACTTGGAGGTTCCTGGCTTCGGGCATCCGAAGTCCGAAGCATGGCCCTGAAAGAAGAGGCTCATGCTTGAAACAGGCCTGCCGACGGTGTTCAAAGGGACTTGGATCGCAGGATACAGCCAAAACTAAACGCCGAGCCCCCAACACTGAAAGCCTGAAGCAGCAAGCAGCCCTGGAGCCCCGTTCACGCGGAGAACAGGTCTGTGTGGCTTCTGCTCGAAGCATCAGCAAACTCAATTAGTCTAGATTCATGACTGCTTCAGAACCCCTCCATTCAGGCTTTAAGACTGCCCCTGAGCCTGAGCCTTCAAGCTCTTCTGGCGAGGCACGTAGCGCCAGGCCCAGCCAAGGCAGTCGCCCGCCTGGAGCCGGATTCGGTCAGGGAGTCGGATTCAGGGGCGTGTGGATAAAGACCGGAACCTGGGTTTAGACTGCAGGGTCTGTCCTTGTCGTTCCGGGGCTTCAATGCCAAAGGACCGGCCTCGTAGGGCATCTGGAGCCGGGCCACCACCACATTGGGCCCGAAGTCTCCCATCTCCAACGCTGGAGGGAGGCCCTGAGAAGCTGCCCAGGAGCTATGAAACATTGGCTTGGGGGTTTATGCTGCAGTGGTCTGGGGCTGTGGAGTTTCGGACCTGACTCAGTGCCTACAGGTTTGCGGCTTAAGGGCTTTAAGGGTTTGTGGTTTATCTCGGGGCTCAGGCTGGAGTTTGCGATGAAGCCCCCAAGCAACAAAGAGCTCTGAGAGGGCACCCTGACATCATAAGCCAGACAAGCCTCAAACCCAATCGGTGTCAGGGGTTTGGCGGCGATTCACGGGCTGCTAGGCTCAAGACGCAAGACACAAGGGTCTGAAAGGAAAGCCTCCAAACTCCAAACCCTGGACCCGTGCAGATCCATCAATAAACTCTACATCCACAGGACCTCCATCGGGCCTTTAACATTCCGGCATTGAACCATTCTTTGGGCCCAGGAAGGTTAAGGTCTATAGGGTTCCTCAAGTTCCTGAAGCGCCCTCCAAGCCCTAATGCCTTTAGGCCCTGAACCCAAACCCCGTTAAGGGTTCCCTTTGACTCTTTTACCCTGAACTCTTTTTTTGGGCCCAGGAGACCCAGACCCGCTGTCGGCTTCGAATTCGACCGCTGCTGGCATTTATCATCTGGATTAAATCCACATGAAGGACCTTGGCTGGAGTTTGGGGGTGTTTTAAACTGGTGGGTAGGGTTTATGAGTTAAGTTTTCGGGCTCTAGACCTTTAGAGTGTTTAGTGCTGCAGGCGTCGGGTTTGCGTTCTTCGGCTGTTAGTGTAGGAGCCTTGTTGCACGTCGACCTTTCGGTTGCATCTTCGGATTCGAGTGGCGAGGATACGCGGTGCTAGAGGCCTGCGGTCACTTTTTTGGGTGGCCTCACACTTCAGCAAGCTCTAGCAAAACTGCTCCTTGGATTGCGTCGAAACCTTCAACGATGCAGAACATGCGACAACTGGGCGATGCTGACAGCCTTCTGCCGCGAAGGATGCTTTAAATTGGCGACCACCGACCCGTGACACAACCGCGGCAACCAATCAACTGCCACAGCCGCACACTAGCGCAGCAGCCTCGTAACAACAGTAGCATGACATGGATCATATCTCATGCTGCACATCTACGGGCCCAGCAGAATAGGTATTGCTAGCTTCCACGATGATACTTCTTGCTGCTGATCTTGCTGCTGCTCTGGCTACATATGGCCGTGATGAGGGACGCTGGCGGTGATGACTGACGGAGGGTGTGGTGCTGGCATCGTCATGGACGTCGTGGCCGTCGTCGTAGTTGTAGTATGGACGTATGGAGTATCAGAATTACAGTATATTATGGTAGTACCGACTTCGTTTCTGCAGCGTAGCCCTGCTCTGAGCCATGGACGTAAGGGAGCACCGCCGAGCTCTGGCTCTTACGGCTGATCACCAGCACCAGGCCAGCTGAGAGCAGAAGCTCCGGTGGCATCTTTGGGGAGTTTTTTTTCTGAAACTGCACGCTACAGTAAACCCTGAGTTATAAGATCCTGGTGAAAGGAGTCCTCTAGACTCGAACCTCTAAACCGTAAGACCCTTCTGAAACGATTCTCTTGGCAGTACCGCTACTTGCTCTCAGAATGCAAGGCCCCTTGTGCCCACTCTCGGAGAACCTCCGCGCCAGTCGAGTTGGGGGTTCAACCATTTTACCATAGCTGTATTTGTGGAAAAAATAGCTCCTCGACCCCAGTTGCCTAGATCTTCCTGGGCGTGGCCACATGGACAAGTGAATACAGATCAGCGCTTGCAGAGATGGGGGATGTGGGGCCTTCGGGATCTAAGGTGCGGGTTGCGGAGTCGAGGTTCAGGGCTTCTGTGCCCTGAACTATGCGCTTAGGTTAACTCCCGGGCCCTGGGCAGTGAGGGCAGCATCGGATTTCGTGTAATAGTGTAACCACAGTAATCCCAGACAGTCTTTGGGGATCTGGGCCGGGTTGCTGATGATGCCGACTTCCCTGAAGCATTGCTCCAAGTCGACAAAGTGACCTGAAACGCTCGAGCATTACTTTGGAGCTCTCTGGAACAGGCAAAAAGCAAAAGTGTGGCTTCTGCATGGCACGTTGCACACAACAGGAGACCATACTAGTGCTGAGAGCCTGAGGGCCTAGGCTGACTTGATTTCTTTGAGGCTTCAAGGTTCTGGTCAATTACAGCTTGAGCGCTAGAATTAGCTGTTGAGGGCCAGAGCGGCTCTCTCGCCTGAATCCTCTTGAGGCTTGACTTGAAAAGGCGCTGTCTACGACAAGGGCTACGACAAGGGCCGAGCTAACTGATTCGCAACGCCCATCCCAAACTCCAAAACTCTATGATTAAGCCCATCCACCAGAATGCCAAGTTCGACCTTTCTCAGCGGTTGGGCTCTTCCAACCCACATAGCACTTGAATCTCATACTCCCGTCATTAATCCTGTACACATGACAAACCCCTAACCCCAAGTTGCCAAGACCGACCCCCAGGCCCTAAAGAAAGGCCTCCTCCTTCGAGCTTGAACCCGCTGGGGACCTGAAACAGGAGAGGATCTTAGTTTAGCTTAGGCCCAAGCAGATGAAGAGCTCATGCTTGTCATACCGGTTAAAGCCCCCTTTCCGGCGCTGGGTTGCATCAGATGACGTACATGTTGCCCGACATTTTCCAGAGAGGGATCATGCATGAGGCCTTCGAGTGCTTGATCATGTTTGATCGAGTGCGTGTGACTGACTTGGAAGCAGCTGTTTTAACTTCGGATATCTCCGAAAGCCCAATCAAGATCTTGGTCGGAGCGCATGCTGTGATGAGCCACATCCTGCAAGCAAGCAAGCACGCAAGCAAGCAAGCAAGCAAGCAAGCAAGCAAGCAAGCCAGACTTCTGAAATAAAAACATCAACCTCAAGGACCTACCAACGCCAAACACTACAATCCTTCGATAAGACTTTCGTGCCCAAAACGGAACCCGTACAAGCATACGAGGCCCTGTTTCCAATCGCATGTGGTCAGATACCGAAGCAAACAACATTGCCTGAAGTCCTCGTAGAAGCGGCAGATAGGCAGATGATGCATGTGAGTGGTTGTCAAACCTAGGGTCCCTTTTTGGGTCCCTATTATAGTACGGCACCTAATATTTAGGGTACCCAAAAAGGAGCCACAATTTTGACAACTACCCATGCGTGTGGCAAGGGGTGCAGGGCTCGTGGAAAGTGGAAAGCCGAAGATGCCTGAAAGTGTTTCCAGAGGCGGTGAACCAGCTCGCCCTGATCCCAGACCCGGCTCCTCAGAGCGTTGTTTGGGGCCAACACAAAGTTGGACGTCTAGCTGCTGGCATCGTTTCTTTGGCCCCTTCCCTTGCAAAGGTCCTCAGGTTAAGGCTTGCTGCTAAGGCTGCTAAGGCCTTGGATTCCGGGAGCCCGAAGCCCTAACCGCAAACTAAACCCCTAAAGCTCTGAAGTAACCCTGAAAAAGAAACCGTTAGTTAGAAGGCCTTCCTGAACTCCCTGCAGGAGCCTTGTTGTAGCCTTAGATGCCCTCAGCCTTCAACTCTGAAACAACAATCTCCAGGGCCAGGCTCGCCATGGCAAAGCCGACGTACTTGTTAAAGGAGTGCAGCTCCTTCTTCATCGAGGTCTGCTCCTTCAAAGCTTCGGGGGTTGGGGATTTAAAGCTTTCGGGTTTTGAAGGTTGCAGATATTCAATATGCAGTGGGTTCGCAATTGTTTCGGGGCTTTAGGTTCAGGTTGAAGGCTTCGAGAAAAATGAAGTTGCGGCTTCAAGCATTAGGCTGTTAGCGCGTTTCCAGGGCTTAGGTTTGCGAGGTTTCCAGGTTGCCCATGTCGGGGGTTGCAAACACCGAACCAGCTGGCCTGATATCAGCTTTGACCCTGAATTTCCTGCGGATGCCTCTCCTGATCTAAAGTCCTGAGACCCGGGGACCCCAAACATCCCCAGACTCTAAGGCCAGAACATCCCTCGATCGAAAGCCCAAACCGCCTTCCAAACCTTATAGGAACTCCACCGATCAGTCGTTTCTATTCGTTGGTTGTTTTCTGGTGGGGCTTTTTCACACCCCGAAAAAACTCCTCATGCCCTGGGTTTGGGGGCTGAATGCCGAAGGAACGAAACCAATGTTTAAGGAGGCCAACAACAACCTATTTCATCGGCCGTACAAGGCATTTATCGTGCCCTGGGTTTGGGGGTCTAAAGCCGAAGGAACAAAAACAAAGATACATAGAGCAGAGAAACAAAGAGACGGAGAGACACAGACACAGGGGTAACTGGAAAGAAAGAGAGGGTGACAGAGGGAAAGACAGAGAGAGAGAGAGAGAGAGAGAGAAAAAAAAAAAGAGACGAAACGAGAGACCGAGGGAAACCAAGCCGAACGAGGGAAAGCAGAGGTGAGAGAAAGAGAAACAAAGAAAAACAGCGGCAGACAGACAGAGTGACAGAGAGACCGAAAGACATAGAAACGGGGGAAGGGGAAGAAAAAGACGACGGCAGGGAAGCGGAAAAGAAAGCAGGCAAAGGCCACGGTACAGGAAGCTAGTAAAAGGAACGAAGGGCAGCAGAAAGGACTGGAAGGGCAAGGAAGAGACTGGAAAGAAAAGGAGAGTTAGGGGAGGGGACGGGAGGGGAAAAGAAGAAAGGACGCAACGTCAGCCTGGAGAGGCAACAAAACAGCGAGCCCGGAGTCTCCGAGGCCGGCGAGTCAAGCTTGTCATAAGGGCCAGGAGAGAACAAGGAGCAGCCGGCAAACCGCTCGAAAGAGACCAGAGATTTGGAGAACAAGGAGCAGACCGCTCGAAAGAAACTACAGATTTTGAGAACAAGGAGCAGACTGCTCGAAAGAAACCCCAGATTTTGAGAACAAGGAGCAAACCGCTCGAAAGAGACCAAAGATTTTGAGAACAAGGAGCAAGCCGCTCGAAAGAGACTAGAGATTTTGAGAACAAGGACCAGACCGCTCGAAAGAAACTACAGATTTTGAGAACAAGGAGCAGACTGCTCGAAAGAAACTACAGATTTTGAGAAGGAGGAGCAAACCGCTCGAAAGAGACCAGAGATTTTGAGAACAAGGAGCAAGCCGCTCGAAAGAGACTAGAGATTTTGAGAACAAGGAGCAGACCGCTCGAAAGAAACGGAGCAAACCGCTCGAAAGAGACCAGAGATTTGGAGAACAAGGAGCAGACTGCTCGAAAGAAACTAGAGATTTTGAGAACAAGGAGCAAACCGCTCGAATAAGACTAGAGATTTTGAGAAGAAGGAGCAAACCGCTCGAACGAGACCAGAGATTTTGAGAACAAGGAGCAAACCGCTCGAGGACGAGAGATTTTGAGAGAAAGTGTCAAATTGCTGGCAAAAGACTAGAGAATGGGAACTATGGGCAAACCGCTGAAAAAACGAATAGAGAATTTGAGAACAAGGAGCAAGCCGCTCGAAAGGAACTCGAGAATTTCAGAACAAAGAGCAAACCGCTCGAAGGAGTCTATAGAGCCCGCGAAGGACAGCGAGCCCGAAGGGCCCAGCGACAGTGAAGGGCAGGGAGCCCAGGCCGGGAAGCCCTCGAAGGGCAAAGGCCAGGAAGGCAGCGCAAAACAGGGGACCCGCGAAAATCAGGCAGCCTGCGAAGGGCAGGAAGGGGGAAGGCCGTGAAGGCCCGAGCCCGGAAAAGGCGTGACAGTGATGAAAAACAAGCAACAGAAGGAGCACACAAGCGCAGAAAACAACTCGGGCGACACCGGCACGTCTGGATGAAGCCTTGTCAAGAAGTAAAACAGCCCTTGTGTGGCCCGTCCAGGTGTTCTCTACATCTCGGGCGCCAGGAATCTCGATCCGAGATGCAGAGAGGCCACTGAAAGCCTTGTCCGCTGAGGGAAGGTTGTTTTTGGTCATGGATACGGCGCGGTAGAAGAAAAATCCGTGCGCAGGAGAGGAGGTGTTTTTAAGACCCTGTCCACGTTGGTAGAGACACAAAAGAACCCTGCACAGGCGGAGGGCTTGCATTCGGACTCTGTCCATGCATGCTCGAGCAGCTGTTGAGAGCCGGGCCTACGCAGGGCCCTAACTTTGCAGGGCAAACCTCGCCTGCCAATGGAAGTGCAACTGGCCGTTCCTGAGCCGGGGCAGCGGCAGCAGTGTGGTCGGCATTTACGGGTGGCGGCGGACAAACTGGAGCTCCGCTTTGCAATGTGATGGCCTTGCTTATAAAAGCTGCGCGGCAAACCGAGTCTGAGTACGGCAGCTTTAGAGTACATGTGTTGGCAAGCGCATTCACTCGTTCCATCGACTCGTTGATGCGAAGGAGCAGGATCATTATGCAAGATGAGAGCACTCGCATCAAAAGCACACGCAAACATCGTGTTGCGAATGCAGGCTGCGCGGCTGCGCGGGGAAACTTTGCAAACTTCATTCTCCCCGCAACAGTTCGGGCAAACATACCGCTGAGCCTCGGCATCTCAACACCCTCGGTCCTGTTCTGCAGACAGTTAAGCCTTAGTCACTGCCGACAACCCCAAGAAAGCTCCAAATGCAGGGTGGGCATCGGCTTGCGATCCCTTTCAGCAGCGTTGAGGTGGAAGGTGAGCTGCTGCTTTGCAACTTCCTGGATGCTCGGAATTGCATGCATGGCGAAAACTAAAAGCGCAAAAATCTACCATCATGTTCCACGCTCTGCCTAGCCAGCTTGCAGGAAAGAGACGAGAAAGCGCACCGACTTTACGAATGCAACACCCGCGCATGGAGAAAAAGGACCAAACATGCTCATCATTGCAGAAAGCAGAACCGCTAGACTAGACGGCACAAGTTGAGATGTCCAAACTTTCGATCTCCTGTGCCCGAAACGCGGAACCCAAACCTACGTTCACAGGCCCTCGCAGGTGCAACACTTCGGCTGCAAGCCAGGTGACCATCACCGCACCACCAGTGGCTGCTCCCATTGCCATCTTAGGACTTGGGGTTGAGGGCTCAGGGCTTAGATTAGGCTGTAGTAAGATCAGAAAAGCCATTCAGCAAGGGAGCAGTCTTGAACAGCTCACGTTCATGCATTTTTGGCCCTGATTTTAGATGGCTTGTTGCAAGATGGAATGGATTTCCGTGCTTGAGGCTCACGGATTCCTTTCCTCCGCAAACAACTCTTGTGAAGGTGCGCCAAATGTCACCAACACCCCCAAGTGAAGCACGGGTGTCCCACGCAGTGGACCCAGAACTCCAACATGCCAGGCTGCCAGCATGCATTTCCCAAAAGGCGGAACGCCGTAGAAGACGTAGCCCACCATGGGGAGCATCCTTCTCTTAGAGGACTCTCGGTGCAGGGCGTAGCATGGGCCTAAGAAGGTCTTAGGGTCTTCGAGTTTTGGTGCTTCAGGGGTTGATCTTTCGCGTCTTCGGATAGCTGGCTGCGGTGAAACCCTGTTGAAGCTACTGGTATCAGGATTTGGGGGAGGGTGGAAGGGGGAGGCGGGGAAGTGCCTGCTTTTGCACGAAACTTCCCACTACCGCTCGGACACCCGCTTACGGGCGATGTATCCGAGGAGCGCAAAGCCTGATCGAAGGCTTCAGATTACATATTATGCTACATCAATATCATATCATTAGCAAGATGATAAGCAGCATTGAATGGCCTTCCGGTAACCCTGGTTTCTGAGAGTCGTCCCAGGGGCCGCGGGAGTGCGGCGCGCGGGAAGACGAAGCAGTCGCTGCCGGGATGGATTTGCGGAAACTGTCGAACCTGGGATGGGATTTCGGGTTGAGAGTCTCCGGGGCTCACTTCAATCTAGGGCCTCAGAGTGTTTAACTGCACTAAGGGTTTCGGCGCATACTCGGTGGAATGTTCCATTCCGCACATGAAGCTCTTGACATGCAGGCTCCTCAGCGCCAGCCGTGCATGAGGGGTGCTACGTGATGGGATCCTCAAACTCCATGATCCCGGGTCAAGGCGGCAAGAAGGTATCTACTTCGGATTTACGGCCGACTGGTCGAGGTTACTATCTTCTTTGAGCATGTGCGGGCGCGCGCACAATGAGGAGCTTGAATAGCTAGATTCGGGTTTCTGGGGGATCATGAGACTAGCAGGTAATTCAGCTGTTCGAAATTCCCGAATAAGAACTGCGATCCTGGTAAGATGACGAGAATCTCAGGCTCTTACGGGTGCGGGCGTCTGGGAAAGAAAAACGAGCCTATCCCGATCTCTGACAAGGCTTAACCAAAAGAAGAGCGAGGCATCCGAAAATCGATGCTTGCATTCATATTTGCCGCTGTCAATTTGCATAAACCTCGCATATAGGAATCATAGGATGGGCGAAGTGTTGCTCGCCTGCGCGCCGAATCCCTGACTCTCAGATCGTGAAGCCACATACATCCGTAGGTGGAACCCATGCTGCCAAGCAACTCAATCTAAGGTCTAGAGCTTAGGGGCTTAGGGCTCCTTAGGGTTTCGGAGACCGTGGGCTGTTTCGCCAGGAGGCCAAGTCGAAGAAGGGCTTCAGGTACACCTCAGGATCAGGATGCTAGGATATCCTAGGGCTCGTGTGTTTGGGCTTGGCTCGATCTTGTTTTGCGTGGAAGAGGATGCATGCTGAAGCCTCACCTGCTGTTGGAGAGCTTGATTCTCCTGCAGCCCCTTGAAACCCAAGGAGGCATCTAGCATCTCAGGAAGGTTCCAGGCCGAGGCTACATCTTTCTGCATCTTTGCAAATCGTATCTCTTACGAGTTGCAGGATGGCCTTTACGATCCACAATCCCAGACTCTGAAGACCCTGAACTTGAAACCACCTTCTGCCAGATGACCCTTCCACCCTTGTTCCAGTGACGCTGGTGGACGTGGCGGCTCCAGTTTCCTTGGCCATGCCGGGGGCTACAGTGCAGAGTTCGTCAGCAAACGATCAGTTCTTTTGGTGGACACCCGAGTTGACATACATCAGGAATAGGGTTTATAGGCTGTAAAGGGTCTATAGGGCACGGTTATGATCAGGGCGTCAATGTCAAATTGCGCAACAAAAGTGGAGTTTCAGTTGGACCCCACTAGACCCTAAACCCGAAGCCCTAAGCCCTTTCATGCCCGGCGGCCGATGCCGACACGGAGAATGCTCAGGGACTGCGCGGGCGCGACCTCATCGAGGAGGGCTTGCACCTCAGTGCCCAAACTCGTCCCTTTTCAGCACCTGTACAACCTAAGCCCGAAAACCCAATAAGCCCTATAATATCCAAAAAAGCCCTATAAGCCCTAAACCCCGAGTCCTATGCCCTTTCTCTCCCTAAAGTGGCCGGCAGTGCCAGTGCGCCTGAACGTAGAAGTCTGCCATGAGCCCAAGGTCGGCGATGGTGAGCCTTGGCGCTGCTTTCGGGTTTGCACGGGGGCTTTTATGGGCCTCTAGGGTGTCAAAGTTTCAGGTTTAGGTTTTCTCGTCGTAGAACAAAGGCCGAGTCGCAGGATAAAGTCTTCCGTGAGATCCATCGCTCTCTCCAGGATGTCCCGGAGAAGTGGCCTGAGCCCATGCGAAGGGACACACACCCGCTTGGAGATGTGGGTGGAGGGTTCAAAACGAAAACAGCCCAGCTGTTGGCCGGCATGGTCCAGGGTGTCGAACAATCAAAGCTAGTTGTTCGGGGACATTGGGTGTGCTGGGATATGAAGACAACCGTTGTTGATTGCTTGGGGTGTAAGTGTGCAGGGGGTGGAGAGCCTGCTCAAAACCAGAGCCGCCGAGCACTGTTGAAAGACCCTGCCAAACGGAATAGGGATTTGTGTTTGCGGGTCCATGGGGCTTATATGGATGCGGCTGAAAGATCTTGGTGGAGCCTGCTGGGCTGTAGTGATTTAGGCTTACAAAAGCATCGATGATTCACGAGCTTCGTCCGTGACCGCATCACGAAGCCGGGATCACATTTCACGCTTATGAGGGAATCCAGCAGACTCGCTCGTGACTCGTTACTACAAGGTCCCGTTGTGCCAGCACTCTAGTCGCAAAGCAATGCCTGGAACCCAAATAAACAACAAAAAAGTGCCACACATCATTATATATGTAAATATAAATAAATAAAAAAATAAACATATTTTTATATATATATATATATATGTATATATCTACCGTAACCCATGGCTCAGCAGAACTCCTTGTCCATGAATGCCACAATTACCGACAGTTCCGGTGCCACATCAGAGCCCGAGCACAGGCTCGGGATCTGCGTGTGGCCCACGGCCATGACGTGCCGCGCCGTGCGGGTGAGGTCCGGCCTCGGGCGCCCGGGGATGATCGCGGTTCCCCTTTGTGCCTAAAGTGCTTAAAGCACTGTAGGATGGGCACTCACACAACCACCATGGGCAAGATCATCATCATCATCATCCTCCCCATCGACTACCGTTGTCATCGACATAATGCAACCCTTCCGCTGTTGCAATGGTTACAAGCCTGTCCCGTCAACAGCGTCGGACAGGTCGCAGATGTGGGGCTAAACGCGGAAAGGAGGCTCAGGCCTTCATGGGCCGAAGTGGGGAAATGCCATGAAAGCGAAGCAGCTGCCATGCTCGACCTGCAACCTCTCATGAAGACTACCCTAGCCCTGAAGTTTCAAGACCCCCGAAAAGGGGATGTGGGCTCGCACCCCAAACCTAAAATCAGGCAAACGGCAAAGGCGTGAAGGCTGCATCCCGACGGACGCGAGGCTCGTTGGCGACCTTGGGCTGCTGGTGCAGGGCTTGGGGTTTATGGAGGTTCATGGGGGTTTGGGGCTTCTAGGGGTTTTGCTGGATTCCTAGGCTCTAGGAGTTTGGGGCTTTCGGAGTTAAAGGTTCAGAGATCTTTCAGAGACACAGGTCCAACCGAATCCACCGGAGAATCGCAGAAACCGGGGGCCTCCACCGTGTACAGAGAGACGTGGAGGCCCTGCGTCCTGGCAGGTGGTGAAGAGACGTTGGCATTCAAGGCTCCAGGGGTATATGGGTTGATATCTGGAGTTGTCCAGGGGCTTGAGGGTTTTATAGGTCTTGCGGTTTGTGGCTCGAGTCGTTTATAGTGCTTGGGCTTCGAAAAGTTTAGGCATTCAAGGACACGCAAGGGGACGTGAACTCATCTATAAGGCTGCAAGTCCTCGCAACGTTGCGGGCGTGGACCCAGCTGGCGAGTGCGATCCGCTGTCCTCAGCTCCATGTCTTTTTCTTCCCACTCGCACGACACAAGAGAGCTTGGTACACTGAATGGTTTACAGTTTGGGGGAGCTTGGGCCCCAAGTTCTTGTTGCCACATACTCTGCTGTAGGTTGGGCCGGCGAGGCCGCTTAGAAGGTGCCTGCCCATTTTGCGGCAGTACCACCGCCGGTGCCACGCATCTATGGCAAGCGTCGACTGTTGGCTTGAGGAGACAGCTAGCAATTTGTTCGGGGCGGCAGAGCGGGTAAAGACCCTTGAATTAAAGGGTGGTTCCAAGCCCACAACCGTAGACCCCCTGAAGTCAAACTTCCATTGATGGGACGGCCCTGTTGAATCCTACCGGTATATATATGTATATATATATGTATATATGTATATATATATATATGAAAGACCGCAAAACCCCTACCGAAAAAAACAACACCCTTTTGGTGTTCAAAGCAGCCCACATCTTCGAAGGGCAGCAAGTTCGCCACGTGGGCGAAGGAGGCGGAGATGGCACCGGGGAGCTGCAGCAGGAGCCTGAGAGTTGTGAACAAGGGAGCAACCCAAACGACTATCTAGTGTTAAAGTCGTTAGTTATGTAAGCCTGCATGTGCAATGGTCGAGGACGTTGATAGACGTAGCTTTGCATGCGTGCTGACTTCCTGTTAGGGTGCCTTGGCACGTGACTCGCGCACCTGCATCCCCACAGCGCAAGCCCCATTTCTAATGAAGGGCGCGTCATCTAGGATCTCTGCACCCTATGGATTATACGGGTGGTAGTTCATGCCGGGATTCGAGTCTGTTCCTGAATCGAGGGCTTATGGAGTCTCTGGGCTCGGGCTCGAAGTGAGGAAGCCGGAAGCCAGGTGGCACAAGCGAGCATCGGCGCAATCGCATCGGCCGGGTCGGTTGCGTTAAGCGATTGTTGTAGTTGTCGTAGGTTGTTTGTAATGCTCTCGTGTTATGCTAAAAATGTTTTACTCATACACAATATAATTACATTATAAACTAGATTTATGTTTAAATACTTTTTCATATCTAGAAAAACATGTCTAAAGATAAAATATTAATATATAGTTTAGAAATATGAACAACTGAATAACTTTAAAAGTCCCGAGGATATATTGTATCAAAGGCTTTACTATAACAAAAGGAAAGAGGACGAGCAGTTTATGCAAAAGAAGCGCGAAGCAGGTTTAAGGCACAACCGAAAGAAGAGAATTAAGGAATACACAGAAGAGAATAACTTAAGTGAAGAAGATTTGACCCCACGCGAATTACCGAAATCATTACTGATAAGAAAACCTAGTGGGAAGAAGCGTGGAGCGCCAAAATACGACATGAACGAATACAAAGTGATTTTACATGATGATTCAAATAATTGTATTAAATCATTTTTGTTACTTATTCATAGGCGGCAGAAACAGAAAATCATTCGTGATGTATATTTTGAGAAGGCCGGTTTCGGTAGTACATCCAGAACATTATCGGAAGCACGGGGGAAAGACAACAGTATAACACTGGGAATGTTGACAAGTTTTTGAGAAAGAGTGTTGAACAAAAAAGAAAGCCGGTAGGCCAAAACAGTTTTATCGCCCCTCATTCCGCCTACGCGTAACAGATGGATTTGTTTTTTATAAACGATTTGGATGAACAAAAGTTTAAGGTAGGGGTGTTGATGATAGACGTTTTTGATAAACTCATGCATGTAGTGCCGATAAAAAGCTAACAAGAAGGAGACGTAGCGAGTGGAATGATTGAATGTTTAAATAAGATGGGTAAGAAACCATCCATAGTTTATGCAGATGATGAAGGTGCATTGAACAAGGAGGCAATACAAAAGTATTTGAAGGATGAGAACATAGAGCATCACAGAACAAGGGCGCACCCAAATTTTAGCGAAAGAGCCATCTGCACTTTTAGAATATGCTGTATAAGCGAGTTGAAGCAGATGAAAAGAAAGGAAAAACATAACATCCAGTGGCCAGATGATATACTAGAATCAAATGATACTAACCTATAATAATCAAATGAAGCACTCGGCAACGGGATTTACGCCAAAAGAAGCCCGAAAATCTGTAATCAATTCAAAGTGAAAATACATCTAACAATGAAAGGAAAGAAGAACCGCATATATCCTGATCTAGATGTAGGAGATGAGGTTAAGATATTCAGGAAGCGAAAAACCGAATGAAAAAAAGGGCGAGCAACTGGTCGCATAATATTTATACAGTTGATAAAGTTGAAAACAAACTAGGTCAAACTTATAAAAAAAATTGAAGGTGATGGTAGGCAGTATTTGAACCCTAAATCTTAAAAATGTTGGTCAATGATGTTTCGTGTTTATGTTTTGATGCGTTGTTGCGGTTTTGGCGGTTTTCTTTGTTTCCGCGTGTCTTCTTTGCTTAGGGTTTGCCTATGTTTTGGTTACTGTTTTGCGTTTCGTATGGGTTCGAACATTCCCGAACCCGTCCAATTAAAAGATTGGACTTTACTTTTAATGTTTATGTTGGCTTTAACGGCTCTTACCCAAAAAGCAAATTTTCGAACTTTTTGGTAGTGCTCAGCGTGGTAGGCGTAGAAGAGCGCCTCCTGTGGCCGAGGGGGGTCGCTTACAGCTTCAGCGGTGAGGGTTTGGGAGTTAGGGGTTAGGGTTAGGGTTGCGTTTACGGGCAGGGTTAGGGTTTAGGTATTAGTTAGGGTTCAGGGTTTAGGGTTTAAGGTATTGGGTTTTGGTTTTAAGAATCAGGGTCTTGGGCTTAGGGATCAGGGTTGTGGGTTTAGGGATTAAGGTAATGGGTTTGTGGATTAGGGCTTCGGGTTAGGGTTAGGGTTAGGGCTAAGGTCTAGGAGTTAGGGTTTAGGGTAGTAGTTCCGAAGGCGTCGTTAGGGTCTTTAAGCCCTGTAAAACCCTAAAGCCCTAAAGCTTAAAACCCCAAACCCCTAAAACCCTAAAGCCCTCAAACCCTAAAACCTTAAAACCTTAAAGCCTTAAAGCCCTGAAGCCCTGAAACCCTAAAGCCTTAAAGCCCTAAAGCCGTAAAGCCCTAAAAGCCTAAAACCAGAAGGCCTTAAAGCCCTAAAGCCTTAAAGCCGTAAAGCCCTAAATCCCTAAAGCCTTAACGGATGCTCTCGGGCTGGGTTCTTTCTCGTCGCATCCCACATGTCTCTGCTTCCCCGATTATAAGCCTTTCATAAAATGCACTTATTTCTTGAATCGGATTACAAGTCTTCATGGTTTAGTGCACAGAAAACTCTGACAAGCCCAAAGCCCTGAGCCCAAGAGCCTGCAGCAGTAGACATCGCTCGGCATGTAGGGCGTTGCGTCGCACAGCTCATGGTCGGTGAGTCCTTCGGGCAGCACAATGGGGAAACAAGAGTAAATGTTGCGGCGCAAACAACTTGGTCTTGGACTGTCTGCGACTTTTTCAGTGCCTGCAGCGCAAGTTCGCAACTCATGCAGCAACCATGTTGATCGCTGCCCCTTTCCGGAAATGATCTGCATGTTCCTCATCTCGTGGATGTTACACAATATTTCGCCGCTGTAAGAGCTCAATCCAACTGCGGCAGCTGCGCGACAATGTCTTCGCATGCTTCGTGTGCCAATAAGGACTTCGCACAAAGCCTCCACAACATGTTTTTCATCTGCCCAGTCATGTTGGCTGGATATTCCATGCACTGAGCAACTCGTTGCATGGATGATGCATCTACGCTGGATTCAAATGCCAGGCAGACTGCCATTACATAGAAGCCCAACACGTGCCGGTTCACCATTTGCGCTGCCCTGCCAGCGCCCAGCTGGGTCAGGAGCTCCTCTCTGGGCACGGGCCCGCAGTGAAAGGCACGTGGCAACAACGAACTGTTGCCGCTATCGCTTGAAGGCCCTCCACTCCAGTCGAGGACCTTGGTGCATCCAGTGTCGTCCTCAACCATGACATCTCCTGCGTGACAATCCCACAAGGGAAAGCCGCACCCGGTTAGATGCACAAGGGCACCTCTCAAGCATTCGAGGCTTGCGATCAGGTGTGGCGCTGTTGCATTTCTGTAGTGCTCTTGCAGCAAAAATTGCATAGGCTTCCATGACGTCGGGACTAGTTCCCACACAGTTAGTGGAACTCCATCTTGAAAACACCAGGACATAATCTTGCACAGAGCTGGGTGCCACGGAAGCACGGCAGCGTTAGAAGCATCCCGCAACAACTCATGGTGAGCCCGCTTTGCCCCGAGAGGACAGTCAAACCGTGGGGCTTTGGCAGCACAAAGGCTGGTTGAAGCAGCAGACAAACGGCATGTCCAAACAACCCCGAAGAAACCGCTGCCCAACGGATTCAACAAGTGAACTGGCGGAATACGTTCGAGTGGAAGCTTCAGGCACTGCTTGGTTTCCTCCGCCAATTCTGAAATGCGAACAATCGGCCGATTGGACATGTTCAAAAAATCCATGTATTGCTCTCGACGCCTCTCTTTGGCGGAAATGTGCAGCAGAATGCATATGTCGCACGCGAGCAACGTCCCAAAAAGGCTTTCAATCATGGCCCATACAGCTCGACGTGTTAACTCTCTCAGCCTGAGCCAAGCTGACATCAAAAAGGAAACAGCATTGCTGAATGCGCTGATCTGCTCGTGCAATCGACAAGCCAACAAATCAGCATTGGTCAGTGCCTTGGTTGTCAAACTTTTCACGACCACAAAACCCACAACTGCTGTTGCACTCAAGCTACTTAACAACGACAATCGGTCCTTGGTGTCGCCATCTGGAGCATTGCGAGGCATTGGCAATCTCATCCAAAAGCCTTATTCCTGTTATTTCATATTGTCGAAAAATGTTATGTATCGACCATTTCCATTTTCTCAGGTTAGCAGGTTGGGGTTGGATACCATTTTCCCTTTGCGGTTGGCCTTCAGATGGGTCTTACCATGGGTCTGTTCCATGGGGTGCTTCCGATGGTTCTTCTAGTGAATTCTAGTGGGTCCATCCTATGGGTGAAATGGTCTCATGCGGGCTCAGGAGGGGTGGCATGGTTAGAAAATGGAAATGGTATATGCTAACTCTATGAGGGTCCTACAGTTGGGGATTTCAGGGCGTTGCTGTAGGACAGAATTTCGGGCTGCAGGTTTCTACTGTAGCAGGTCTGCAGGGGCTGTAGGGTTTAGGACGGTTTAGGGCTTTGGGGCCGAAGGGTTTATGAGCATGTTACAGCATGTTTTTGCCGGGTTTAGTTATGATTGCCCTGTAAATGCTTCCAAACGGCTTCATTCGGGCATATCGGGGCATTAGACCACATTTAGGGGGTCGCATGAAAATTCTTGTCAAGCTTAGTCTGAAAAGCTGGCTTTGGAAGTGTAGGGTTGCCAGTGTGTTCAACAGGTTTAGTTGAGCCGCGACGGGGCTGTCCAGGCCATGGAGAGGCGTCCCCATTAGACTCGGAAGCTACGGCCGGAGCCCCTTCCGAAACATGCCTAGAGAGTACCAGCAGCAACCGGAAGGAGGGATCCTCTAGGTTCCCGGGAGTTGAGGGATTAGGGTCGAGTCTATGGGGTTTGAAGCTGAAGGCAAGTATGTCGACGCATGTCAGGCTGGAACTCACATGGAAGGTGATAGTTCCGGATCTCGGCTTGACTCGGTCTGTTCAGCCAGCAAGACGGCAAGAGAGTGAAGGAAGGGCTACGTCGAGTTTGCAGTACGCATTAACTCGCACCAATGCAGCTGTCATGAGTATTCAGAATCACCATGGAACTGTATGTGATTGAAATTGGGGGGGCAGTCCAACCAGGGAAGCGGGACGTAAGAACCGTTTCTGGATGATGGCGCCGGCGATGCCCAAAATTCAGTCACACCCCCGAGCTTCTGCGAGGAAACACACTCTCCTGTACACCGGTGAAGAGGGAAAACTGCAAAAATCCCTGACACCCTCGAAGTGAAGAGGCTCCGCGTGTCTCAACGGGTCCGTGCTGGCGATCCGAAGGTTGGGCGAGAAGAATAAGGCGGGTTCTTGAATTTTAACACAGGATCCGTTCGGGATGGGGATCCTTCTGTATTTCGGCTGTGCCATGCAGTTCGCCCGTCTTGATGTGAAAACTCTGATCAAGCCTTCCGCTTCAATTCAAACCCTGTTTGTTGTGAGCCCCCGTGAGCTTGCCTTGATGTGCCCAAAGCGGCCGGCACAGAAGCAATTCCAATTGAGACCCGCCGAAAGCCAATGTGTGGCGTCCACCTGCCGGTGGCCCCTTGGTCCCAGCAGGCGACCTCTGTACACGAAAGCTGCATCGCCACACCGCGGCCTTAGAGGCCCCCCCAGGTACTTGTGAGGAAGCGGGGTGCTGAAGAGTTTCGGGTTGGGAGGCCTTCCACCAACAAAAGTTGCTCTGATGATTGCACGTGTTATGGTAAGCTTCTCCGTCTTGGGCTTCAGCAACTCCCGCGACGACGACCACTGTGACTGCGACTAGGACTGCTTCTGGGCCTCGGACTCTGACTTCCTGCTGCCCACCGGCAAGTCTTAGTCTTCTTACTTCTCCGTCCTCTATGAGTCCCTCTGTAAGCCGGGAGCCCGACTCGACGCCGAGATGCTCAGAGTCTGGAAAGAGCGATCAGCGCCACCCCGGGCAAGCGGATCAGGACTCCTTGGCTGGGCGAAATCCCTCGAGCTGGACTCGATTGGATTGGGGACTCAAGCCATGAAGATTTCGACGTGCCTGTCTATGGCGCAGTGGGGTGGTAAGAGGACCTTTACTGTGCTCCGGCGCGTCCTTTCGCTTTCGGGAACCTGCGCCTGAAATTTCCATGAAGTGTGCTTCGCAAACCCTTAAAGCGCCTTTAATCCCCAACAGCTCGTCTTCTAAAACCCCTGCCACAGCCCTCTGAAGCGATTGGAAGAAATAGCCCAAGCTTGGTTCCCAAGCCGAGGGGCCCACCAGCGCAAAGCCGCGGCTCTTGCAACTTCGGAGCTCTCCGAAGCAGCAGACGCCGATGAGGAGGGCAAGGATGCCTCCGCCAACAGAGGCCGCCAAGTATCCCCCGAAGTTTAGGAATATGTAGTTCCTCAAGGGCTTTTCGGGTTCATGCAGAGGGTTTAGACGTGTTTGTATTAAAATTTCTGCATGGCTGCTTACCCTTTTAACATTCCGTCATGACACACAGCCACACACACACGCTCTCTCTCTCTCTCTCTCTCTTTCACTCTCTCTCTCTCTCTCTCTCTCTCTCTCTCTCTCTCTCTCTCTTTCTATCTCTTTATCTCTCTATGTCTATCTATATCTCTTTTTTTTGTTCGCTCTCTCTCTCTCTCTCTCTCTCTCTCTCTCTCTCTCTCGCTCTCTCGCTGTGCAACAGCCAACTGGCTCGGAGACTTCAGAAGCATGACTGCAACATGCTCCGAGCTGCTGGGCAGGCTGCTGATGATAGGAAAGGTCACCTTGGCCGGGCTCAGGAGCTCTTTCTGCCATGGGCGGGAAACTAAAGGAGGCTTTTGCTTGGCCTTCGGACGGCTTGGGTTTCTCGTGTCTTCCCAAACTTCGAAAGCTCGGAGCTCCAGCCCTTGCTCCGGCGCTTCGGCTTCGGGTGTTCTGAGCCTGTTGCCTTTGCTCTGAGCTTGGCGGCAGTCAAGCCACAAATTGCTTTGCGGATTCAGCCTGCCAAACTAGAGTCCTAACATTCATCAACAGATCCTAAGGTCCTATAACGTGTGAAACTCTGAGCAGTTGAACTGTGACAGAGGATAGAAGATTACAGGTTTATTGATTTCACTCCCTACGCGCCCAGTTGCTGAGAAGCCGAGTGCACCATTGGCCTCGAACCAAGCCACAGTGCCGATGGCCCAAATCCTCGGCTGAAATTCAGAAAAACTTGACTGCTCTTTGGCGTCCTGAGTCGCTACAGTAGCCGTCTCAACGTCCATGCATGCTGAGATCGCAGCAGATCACCAACCTTCAACATGCTCTGACACTGCTTTCAGCATCCTAGCCAAACGACGAAGGAGACGCGTTGGAGGCTTCTTTGATGTTTGCTGCAGGATCATGCCGACAACAGCTCCAAAGCCCGAGTGGCATGCCCGAGCACATCGCCGGGAACACGATCCTGAAGGGAATGTAGCTCCTTCTCCTCCAAGGCATGTGGCTCGGAATTTTTCGCTGCGTAACCCCAGATCCCGGCCCATAGCCAGTCCGTCGGATAGCCACGTAGATGGCCAAGGCCAAAGCAGACGTCACGAAGATGCCCAGAAAGTGGCTGAAAACATAGTCGAGAGCCTGGATGCTTAGCCCCACAGATCAGGAGCAGGGCGACAGGAAAACGACCTCAACCCCACAGCAACCTAGATGTATCACACATGCGGGAGATTTTCAGAACATCAGGGACGGCAGCTTCCTTAAGAATTGATCGGCAAATCCCAAGGTCCCTCAAGAAAGGAGTTTTGCAATCTCTTTCCAAGCGCCCAAGGAGCCCGGGAGCTGTGGGAGGGCCCGAAGCGCCCCTGCATCAGATCCTGCGGCAGGTCGAACCTCGGACTCGGCTCACACGCGACAAAGCGCGGGCGCGCGAGAAGCAGGGAATCAAAGGGCTTCGGTACGGCAGGATGGCTCGAACGTCTGAAGGATAGGCTCTCGGATTGTTTTTTTTCACAAGGGCTGCTCAACATTCTGGTGAGAAGATGTTGGGGTGCTCTGGGCCCGGTTCTGTGAGGACAGCATCAACAATCAACAACATCACTAATTAGTCATTACCAAATGAGCAACAACACTCGCGCCGGCATTATTCCTGTATTGGCGGCAATAGCAACCCACCCGCGGGCGTCAACCACGTGCTTCCGGTCTTAAGCAAGCGAGAGCAACTGTTCTTCTTGGCTCTTTCAAGTAATTTTCGTGCTCGGATTTCTGGAACTGCCTCTCAGGGCATCATGAATCGACAACTTCCAAGTCTTTGACGAAGCACAAACAGACGAACTTCTCAAAACCTCCTGTCTTCGGCTTGATCCAAACACACTTGAGTTCAGCTGCCAACCATCTAATCTGTCCGCTACTCTCACCTCCCCGACAACAAGGAACCTACAGCAACGCGTTCCCCAAAAAAGCCCTCAGATGGCCATCCGAGTCACATCGTGCCAAACAGAACACCGGCGAGCACCGCCATGGATGTGCCTCGGTCTGAGGAACTAGCGGGACAGCTCTGGCAATCATCGTGTGATGGTGATGGTAACGGCACATAATCACCACCACCACCATCACCATCACCACCACCATCATGCTCCTCATAATGATCGTACCACCACCACCACCACCACCATCATCATCATCAGCATCAACATCATAACACACAGCATCCCCACCAGGTATGACTAGCATGAGGCAATATCGCCGGTGGGAGCCTTCCGCCGAGTGCAAGACTGGTCTCGGAGCCGCGGTTTCAAGGCGGCGACGGATTGACACCTTCGGACTTCCGAGCCTGGAGCCTGGGCTGAGTAAACTTCCCACTTGGGCCTTCCTTCAGACAAAGGCTTCGCGAGGAGCCGGCTCCGGCGCACGGTCAATGCGAGGTCTGCAGTTTGCAGCAGTCTGCAGTTTGCAGGTTTGGGCGACTCCGGCGGAACCACAAACACAATCAGAGCCGAGATGAGTAGCAGGATGCCCTTCCATTCAAGAATAAACGTCTTCAAAATGATATACTACAAGGATCCTTGCATTCCTGACTTATGAGAAGACGAGAGGCCCATGATCAGCCGCATGGATCCCTCAGGACCAGTCTCGTGCTTCTCCGCTTTGCTCTCGTCCGGGGCTTCGACGTCTGCAGAAGGGTCCTTCGGGGTGTCGAAGCGTGCGGCCAGGTACATGAAGACCAAGGAAACCTGAGTCTTTGGTTCTTCTCTTTCTTCTTCTTCCTCTTCTTCGTCCTTGTCTCGCTATGTCGACCGTGGTCCGATCGTTGCTGTCGGAATCGTGCCAGAAAATGCTGGGCATAACTGCGGAAGCGGTGATGATGATGCTGATAAAGGCGAGGGGGCCTGTGGATGTGGAGTTTACGCGGTGACGGCTTCCATGACAACGATGATGCTGGCTATCGGCAGAACGATGCTGGTGATGTTATTGATGACGAGGAGTGCACGGCGGGCTCTAGTATCACCAACACTCTAACAAGGAATGCTCACAAACATCATCAGCATCGCATAAGGGATGATGGCAATTTTGATGGTGATGATGGTGATGAGGAGGGTGATGATGGCGGTGCTTGTGCTGGTGATGATGACGGCGCGTATTGATGGTGCTGGTGTTAGTGACGATGCTGCTGCTGATGGTGATGATGATGATGATGGTGATGCGGATGCTGACGATGATCATGATGCTGATGGTGATGGTGATGATGATGATGATGATGAGGAGGAGGAGGAGGAGGAGGAACGCAGGTGCAAACATTGTGTTCACAGTGACGTCAGGCAGCACACAGTGGAAGACCTGTCATCATGAAGCCAAACCCCCACAATCACACAAGCATGCTTTGTGGATCGACGCTGCGGGCCGAGACACGCAGGCCAGTGCGAGTCCAATGTAGTTGAACAAAGGCTTCTCCGATATCTCTCGTTCCACCTCGGTGTGTCTTGATTTCATGCATGCGTCCCTGCAGGGGCTTCTGCCACAACATGCCGTGACCCGTCCTGCTCGCAATGCACTTCTTGCGTCCTATGTTCGTTTAGTGGAAGGCACATTCCCTGCAATTACCCTTAAGAAGCTGCCATGGACCCCCACAAACAAAATCACCATACATGAGCCCTCAGTCACCCCTAGCCCCTATTCCTAACCCTTAAGAACCATTTACATAAATCCTAAACCCGGAACCCTTACCATCCAAAGGCCCCGAAAACCCCTTGAAACCCTACACAAAAGTGCTAAGATCCCACCGACCATGCTTAAGTCTGAAAATTAAGGTCCGGGGCGCCCCGAAGAGACCGAATCGACCGGTGACCTGCTCAAGAGCTTGGACGGGATGTAACGTAGGGCTTAACGGAGGTAAGGCTTCGGTGCAGGGGGTTTAGTCTAGGCTTTACGGCTGAGAGTTTCAAGATTTAGGGCTCGCATCAGGTAGGAAGGGCTTATGTGGTGTGGGCTCTGAGCCCTAAATGCAAATCCGAAGCCGATCCAAGCCTGGGTTTGGTTTCGGCTTCAGCGTAGACGCTTTAGACTTTACGGTTTCAGGGCTTATGCTTTACATAGGGCTTAGGGACTCGCAGCTGTTGGTTTACCGACAATGACACATGGAGAGTTCCACGAAACTAGCTTTGGCAGAGGTGGGTAGAGCAGCATGGAACATCATATATGGTTCACATGTCGACAATTCTTAGGCAAAACACTAACGAGCAGGCAAACAAAAAGAACACGGCATCATCGGAGCCAGCATGCTACGCGGACGCTGACGTGTACCTGCTCGCGACGATCCTCTCAGCGCGGTGGACGCGCACGTGGGGCGGCAGCTGTTCGTATATGCTAGCATACACACATCGGCCCGTAGCATGGCGATGAATACGGAGCGCTACCGGCGAGAGGCAACTAGAAACACTCGACAAAACACAAACGTCAGCCATCGTAGAGGAATGCACATCAACGCACATACATGCACATATATGAATGTGCATACATCCATGTATGCATACATACACGTACTTGTGGGCAGCAGGGTAGGTGTGCAGATGCTCATGTATGTGCACGGGTGGCGGCACCAATGGCGCAAGCAAAAATAGTGCATGCCAGAATTCTCCCCCTAGAAGCGATCCGAGTGGCCCAGCCAGTGAGCATGTTGCCTCAGTCCGTTTGTCTTGAGCTAAAAGTCAAGACTACAGGATTGGAGTTTAGCATCCAACCTGTGCACACCAAACTCTTGGCAGAAACTCCGGTGAATTCAACGCCAGATAATGGCCAGGTGGTTTCCTCGACCCCCTGAAGTTTGCGTGTGACGACACGAACCTTACCCGTACACGCGACCGGATGCAAAACCCTTCCTGGGAGTTCTGAGTGCCATGATGCACAGCCTTCGGCCATGAGGCTCATTTAGGTGTGCGGCATGGCGAAGATGCGGTCCTCACAGCTAGACCCCAAACCCGCAAGCCCAGCAGAAACACGTCCGGCACTCGGCAGTGCCGACTGCATGTTGTTTTTATTGACTCAAGGTTCAAGATGTCTGTATTATGCTGGTATAACTACAACCACTCCTTGCATCTGCAACCTCACCACGCATCGTTTGTCTAGAAGAGCCGAACCCCGACTTCTGAGGGAGTTTGCCAGGCGGCTGAGATCCCAAATCGTCAAGCCAAGCCCCAAGCCAATCAGCTGGATCACCTTTCGGCAGGTTCGGCAGGTTGCAGGCGCTGCTGCGAAAGCAAGAAAAACAGCAGCAGGAGTGGTGGTCGTAGTCGTCGTCGCAGTCGTCGTCGCAGTCGTCGTCGCAGTCGTCGACGTAGTCGTAGTCGTAGCAGCAGCAGTTGGCAGTGGCGTGGCAGTCGCAGTTGTAGCGGCAGCAGATTTAGCAGCAGCAGCAGCAGCAGCAGGAGGAGCAGGAGCTTGAGCAATCGAAGTCGTCGTTGTCGTAGTAGCAGTAGTAGGTGTAGGAGTAGGAGTAGGAGTAGGAGTAGGAGTAGGAGTAGGAGTAGGAGTACTAGTAGTAGTAGTAGTAGTAGTAGTAGTAGTAGTAGTAGTAGTAGTAGTAGTAGTAGTAGTAGTAGTAGTAGTAGTAGTACCAGTAACAGAAGCAGCAGCAGCAGCAGCAGCAGCAGCAGCAGCAGCAGTAGTGGTAGTCGTCGTCGTCATAGCAGTAGGGAGGAGCAGCAACAGCAGCCGTCAACGTCGCAGTCCCAGCACTGTACTAGCAGCAGTGTAGCTTTAGCTTGAACAGTATCAATGCCAGATGCCTCTAGACATATTTTGCATGCACTCTGGTAAGCAAACAAGCCTACACTCCACGAGGATTCAGCCACCTGCGAACACAAAACCGGGATATTGAAACTCTGCATATTGCATACCCTACACCCAAGTCCCAGACTCCACCCTCTCCCAAAGACAGAGACACCAGACCGCCTCCTACCGAAACTCTGTAGAACCACCTGAACTTTCCAGTCTCCGAGCCAGCGCAAGTGAGGCGCTGCCGGGCATAGGAGGTTGCCCACGGTGAAGATCACGCCACCCAGGGCTGCCAGCGGCTCAAAATCCAGAGGCTCCTGTTGCAATAAGCCTCGGACAAAGCCGTTCAAATTGAACAAGTCTAGCCCAATCTTCCAGGTATCTCGCAGCATAAGCTTGAAACTAACAAGATTCCAACCGCTTGCGCTGAAGCCTGCCGCTCGGAAAGCCCAGTCCCGCGAGCCTGTGAGCAGGCCCACCAGCAAGATCCCCACAGACATGGCGAAGCTGAAAAAGATCCCATCGCCCGTGTCGTACCTCGGGGGTGCCGAGATAAAGATCTTGTGGCTTGCGGTCTTAAACACAACTTTGTTTTGGAAGTGCCGCAATGATTCTGCGTGTGACTGCAACAGCCTGCGGGGTGGGCTTCAGCAGGATTGGCTAGATTAGCGCATTCGTTGAGATATGTATGCCACGCATGAAATACATAACTATCTGGCTGCAGGATCATGATGGCTAAGTTGAGTTTAGGTACTTCTTCTTTTTTTGTGCGCGATTCCTTCCCGCGACACATCTGCAAAATGCTGAGCAAAGCAACCGTTTGACAGGCAGAAAGTTCACCGCGTAGGCAACGCTGGCGAGCAAGCAGCACACATAGCCCAGAGCAAGATGGCTGACCATTGCTCCCAAGCAACTTTGTTCAATGCGTAATTGGTTCGGTGCACGAGCTGTGCAGCGACTACCTAGACATGCACATGATACTAGTTGCAAACCGCTTCGGCAATAAGCACTTACAACAATTAAGTTTGCTGCAAACCTTGAGAATGCAAGTGGAGCCGCGGTGACATCACGCAAGGAGCCAAGGAATTGAACTCAGAAAACGAACATGTGCCCGGAATGCCAAAAGCCGTGCAACTCTGAATGCTGGGCTCCCGAACTTGTTGCGACGACACACCAGAAAGAACCTATTAGATTAATTCACATACTCGGCTTGAAAACTGCATGGAGCAGGTCAGCTAAACTTGACGGCAGGTTCATGTGGCAGTTTTCATGCACTTGCTGAACCCACTGGTTCGGTCGGACAATGGGGCTCATATGTGCGGAAATGTCAAGCAAAATCAAGATTGGTAAAACAAAGGCTCTGCACAGGTAACATACCAAGCTTGCTCTGACGCATATTCAGAATCAATGCACACGACCGGTCGCCACAGCCATCGCATCGCCATGGTTTGGCATGGTCAAGAGAAGCCAAAACCCGACCGTTCTACCAAGTCCGACGTGTGCCCAACTGCCGAAGTGCGAACCGCATGATGCGACGCATTGCGGAATTTATAAACGAAATTGGAAACAAAATCTTCGCAACAGCTGCATAAGAAGGGAAGGCAAATGCACGCTTGCTAATCGAAGTTTGTTCGACAGCAAAGGAACACGCTGCATGATGCACAAATGAACATTAACCGGACATATGCCCCGAGGCCAACATGCATATGCTGCAGTGAAGAGTATAAGCATAGACTCATACCAACCCCATTGCCATTCTTCACGTCCAGGTTCGAAAACACTGCACAACATGCCACAAGCACAAGGGCTCTGCTGAGCTAGCTGCCGAATTATCGGGAAACGACAAACTCGCTCGCCTAGCCTGACACGAATGATGTGCACCATATCCACAATGAACATGTTCAACGGATGAAACAGTGTGGAAATGCGAGTTGTTGTGGGCCTGTAATGTTGGCATGTTCGTGAATTCACGTTGTGGTGCACCTTCTTATGGGGGTTGCATCTTTCCGAACCGACGTCAATATCTTCCGACGCAACATTCTAACCTTTCAGTCAACCTTCCCAATCCTATGTGCTCGGACTCGTCACCAAGCAACGATGCCCCAAGAGCAAACTCAATCATGAGAAACTCCTGCCCCGCGGCGCTCAGCAGCAATGACTGAACTCCACGCACTACCGTTCCAAATGCTCTTGATCTGTCAAGGAACTGTGCCACTGACAATGGCAAAGCCTCGCACGGCTCACACCACCCGCTTTTTAACCACGTCCCCGTCACGTGTGCCGCAGCCGGTTCACGAAAAGGAACGACCTAGCACGGGGAGCCAAATTTGCAGTCAGCAAGCAGCTCAACAAACACATGTTGATCGTCGTCGCCCTACAATTGCCTTTTAATCTCACCGCATTCCTTGCCGAAAGTGGCCGGGCGAGGGCTTCTGTCGAGGCTCTCTTCCCCACGTCTATACTGACTCTCTTATCAGCGACAACAGGCACGATTTTCTGCAGGGTCCAGACGAAGCTCGATACAGAGACGCCAAAGCTAAAAGCCCAGACATACTCTGACATAAGGGGCTCCGGGGTGATCCTTGGTTGAAGGGTTGAGGCTAAAACCCTAAACCCCAGATTACTTGCAAATGGGCCACCGCATCCTCTGTATAAGGTTCGCGGCTGCGTCCTCGGACAAGCACGCATGGCAGAGTCGAGAGGTTGGGCTTCCCGTTTAGAGCAGATTTCGTGTTCCGGGCTTCCTTTCTTTAAACCTCTCCCAGAAGATTCGGGCTTATGTCGGGGTGTTAAAGTTTCGGACAAGTTGGGGATTTGAGGTTTAGGGCCTAAGCCCTACATACCCAAATTATCCGAAACTCCAGTCAAACGATGAAAAGATTAGGCTTCTGGTTTGGGCTCAGCACAAGCAAGGCTCGGAGTGTTTAGAGTTTAGGCGGAGAGTTTAGGGCTTGGGGATTAGGATTTAGGGGGGTAGCTAAGGATGTGGGCACCTCCAGCCTTTAAGGAGTGCACATCCCGCATGAGTCCAAGGACCAGCTTGGTGGGAGGTCAAGTAAACAACAAGTCTTGAAAATGCAATCCTGTAACAAGGGTTTCCAATGGCGTCGGGGACAAACTCAAATTGCATTGGCACCACACCTTCGGGCTAGCTGTGGCAACATCTCGTTAGACGTTGCAGCAAGGCTAATGGCTCTTGCATCTTCTACGACGAACCTGTCCGTTGATAACTGTCTCTCTCTCTCTCTCTCTCTCTCTCTCTCTCTCTATGTATGCATATACATATATATATATACAGTTGCCCAAAACCCTCACTCTCGCACATGGCACGAGTTTCATCGTAAAAGCTTTCAGAGGATTTGGGGCTCTACGGTCTTTAGGGCTTCTGCTGGGTGTTAATCTTCTGTTGCTCAAGTGCATTCGGGAGGTTCGGATTTGGGGTTTGTTGCAAATAGCCCCAAGAGAAGCTTGGCCCCATTGCAAAACCTTCACACCCTGACTTCAAGAGTCCACATGCCTCAGAACCGCCCAAAATGGGCAACGTCCTTCAAATCACTCAAACAAAGGATCCTGATGTCGGTTTCAGGTTGAGCGTTGACTCAAGAGCATGTCAGGATCCCTGGAAGCTGACAAAGGGTTCATGTGGGACCACCCAAAAGCTTGGAAGGATCCGACACATGGTTACCGGATACCGGATACCTTGAACAAGCAGGCCCCCTATATATCATCCATTTAGTGATCGGATACTCAAGTGGGGGCTCCATGAACCTTCAAGCAGGAAGTTGTGTTTCTGCTTTGGCAGACTGTGCCAACATCCAGGGCTGTGAAGACCCATGAAGGTTGCACTGGTGCCCACAACTCCGACACTGATCTCTACGCGAACTAAACCTCGAGCGCCCTGGACCCTTCAAGCCTCAAAGCCGAAACCCAGCACAGCCTAAACCCTGCCAGCCTGAAAACTCTGAAAGATGACGGATTACAGGCTCGAGGGTTTAGGGTTGAAGGTGGCTCGGAGGGTTTGGGGTGGAGCTACGCCCCCCGAAGCCCCGACAAATCCCGAAGATTCCCAACACTCAAATCATTACACATCCCTGAAGCCAAAAAACCTCCATCTCCGAGAAGCTTGCACGTCCATCTGCGCGGCCTGCCGTGTGATGTTCCTAACGAAAGAACCTACTTTTGTGACAGAGTGCATGGAAGTCGAATTGTCCGTGCTGTCGGTTTCAAACACTGAGACTGGACTCGACCAGCTCTAAACAAACCTGTGTCAAGATCCTATGCAACTGCTGCAAAACCCTTAACTCTCCTAATTTCGGAAACCCAAAACATGCCGCCCAAAACTACTAGCCCTGACTCTTCGGAGGCTTATCAACCTTCCGTGGAACTTGTTTTCGGCCACTAAGCAAGGAACAGGAATCATGTTACTTCAAGAAGTTCTAGAAGCTGAAGACAACACGATTAATCAATTGTCATCAGAATTAACAACATGAACCATTTTGAGAAGCATCCTTCTGTTTGCGCGCGGGCAGAGATTAAGAGAGAGAGAGAGAGAGAGAGACAGAGAGAGACAGAGAGAGAGAGAGAGTGAGAGAGACTGAGAGAGAAAAGAGAGAGAGAGAGAGAGAGAGAGAGAGAGAGAGAGAGAGAGAGAGAGAGAGCGAGCGAGCGAGGAATCAGGAAGAGGCTGAGGGAAGGGAGGTCTGTACGTATGGGTGTACAGCGTGATGGGTGATGGGGCAATGCACACGTGATGGTGTGTGTGCGTGTGCGCGCCTGTGCTCCGAAGCCATGCCTGGGGACCCATCCTGCCAGGTGAAAGATCACAAAATGCGGTCAAGTTGACAACTGCATCAAGGCCGCTCAATGCTGCGAAAAATCAAAGTCTTTTAGCTGGCTGATGTCTTACAGGTTACAGAGCTTGACCCGCAAATTCAAGATCTTGAAATCGCGGTTTTGACATCGTCACACCAAGATGTCCGCAAACCGAACGCCCAGTCCCTGAACCTGCCTAGTGTAGAACTCGGTGGTCCATGCTTTTGGTCGGTTGAATTAGGTTGCTCACGATCTGACGTGTGTCCTTTGTGGGGCAACTCCTGAATCCACGGCAACCCAACATGCAGATAACGAAACAGTAAAGAACGCAAGAAACGCTGGGCACTGGATGAGATCAGGATAACTTTGGCCGAGGATGCATCATGCGAAACGATGCGTCAACGCGACCGAAGGTCACTATTGTTTACATCATGTTCTTCGAAGAGGTTAGTGCAACATTGTCAGCAATGTCGCTAGCACAAAGAAACCGAGCCCAAGACTTTCCTTCAGAAACTTGGGAGGTAGGACAGCACCGCAGCACCGCGTCTTTTGTTCCAGGCGCAACCCAGGCGATGGGTAACACAACGATGCGAACGAAAGACACGGCAATAATACTACGACTTGCAGTAGAGTTGCTAGACCAGTTAACATCGCAAAGTTATTAGAAAGTCGAAGAAGAACCAGCAAACGAACAGCGGGTTCCAGGAATCAAAGGATTCTCATGCATCCTTGGCCGGAGGAGTTATGGTTTCGTGCGGCTTGAGGTTGCGGCTGTGCTGTTCTGGTTGCTGTTGCTGCTGCTGCTGCTGCTGCTGCTGCTGGTGCTGTTGTTGGTGTTGTTATTGCAGCGGGTGTTGGTGTTTGTGTTGTTGTTATTGGTGGTGGTGGTGTTGGTGGTATTGGTGTTGGCGTTGTTGAACGGCGTTGTTGTTCTTCTTCTTGTTCTTGTTCCTTGATCCAACCCGTACGTAAACGCGCAAAACCGACATCCCTGACTTCATGTGCAGAATACATTGTTGTTGTTGCTGGCTCCAAGCCCACGTAAACGCGCGAAACCGACATGCCGAAACCATCGATGTTTACGGTGTTTCCCTGATTTTATGTGCCGAATATATCGGCTGTGGTGGTTGTGGTGGTTGTGGTTGTTGGCGGTGTTGGCGTTTCTGCTGTAATTGCTGCGGTTGTTGTTGATATGTAGCAGTTGTCTATGAAAGCTCCATGTAAGGGATCTTGCAAAGTTTTCTACAAAGAACTCCATTTGTTGATCTATACGGGGTTTCTAAAAGTTCTCTATATAGGGGATCTATAAAGTTTCTCTACGAATCTATAAAGGCTGTCTATGAGGGCTCCATACAAGGGATCTGTGAAGGGATCTATAGGGATTTTTCCATGGGAATGTATACCTTCAAACTCTATTGACTTGGGCATAACGAATTAACACATTACAAGCCCTCTAATGTGTCACTTCATCCCTTCTATTGAAAGTATATTGACGAGGAAAATCCTACTTTGGAAGGCTCCTGGACGCAGCGACCTGACACATTACAGACCCTCTAATGTGTTACTCCATTCCCCATGGAAACCTATTGCCAAGGAACTTATACACTGAAGCGACCCTGTATATTGGAAGGCCCCTGGGCAGAACAAACTGACACAATATAGACTCTCTAATGTGTCACTCCACTACCGCCTATCGAAACTCTTTTGGCGAGGAACTTATACATTCGAAAGCCCCCAGACAGAACAAACGAACACATTACAAGCCTTTGACCTGTCACGCCCACTCATCGTACTGAAGCCCTCTTGATATGAAGCTGATACATCGGAAAGCCCTTCTTACGGACAGAAGAAACTGGCACATTGCAGGGGCTATAACGTTTCTCTTCACTTCCTGGACAGGGCGAACCAATACATTACATGCACTCCTCATATTGAAACCCTATTGACAAGGAACTAGTTTGTTCAGACCTGGCTTGCCTCAGTAGATATATGTAGCATATGTAACAACAGAATATAACAGGCAACGAGTTGTAGAAGTGTTGCGACAGCATCATGTGATATGGATGTGTCATGCCGTATGTATTCCCATAATTTGTCATATGAACACATCCGATTCATGAGTACCGAACCTGTCAGGTTTTGCATTCTGGCCTGTGCGGAAATTACAAACAAATTTATGCCATATTACACCGTGCATGCTTATTACGTGATTCTTGGATGGATATGTCGTATGCAATTACTCAAACGCTGGCAAGTCAACAATAAGTCGAATTGTGAAATATTGGGACAGGACAATTTGTCCGTGTTGCCGATATACTGCTGACAGTGCTATGCATATCTCCACGACGATACATCATTCCTGGAAGATGTATGGACTCTATACACTGAAATGTGTCATCACAACGAATGTTTATTCATCGACAGTGTTGGGATCAACACTCGATGTTCTGTTTATATACAACTCTTCTCCCTGAATGCGAATAATTTGCTATAATTACTTGATAGAAAAATATAGCCTAGTCGATCCGAAACTTTTCAGGTCGTGGCTTTGTAATGTGGGCTGTGCTTATACCCTATATTTTGCTTTCCATTATGTGCTGAAGACAACAAACCGCGGTTATATAGACCCTAAAGGTATCGGGCACATATATATATATATATCCTCCATTTAGCGATCGGATACTCAGTTGGGGGCTCCATGGGCCTTCAAGCAGGAAGTTTGCGTTTCAGCTTTAGCAAACTGCGCCAACATCCAGGGCTGTGAAGACCCATGGATGTTGCACTGGGGCCCACAACTCCGACACTGATATCTACACGAACTAAACTTCGAGCGCCCTGGACCCTTCAAGCCTTGAAGCCGAAACCCCGCCAGCCTGAAAACTCTGAAAGATGACGGATTACAGGGTCGAGGGTTTAGGGTTTAAGGTGGCTCGGAGGGTTTGGGGTGGAGCTACACCCCCCGAAGCCCCGACAAATCCCGAAGATTCCCAAAGCTCAAATCATTACACATCCCTGAACCCCATAAATCTCCATCTCCCAAAAGCTTGCGCCTCCACTGGCCGGGCCTGCCGTGTGATGCGTGATGTTCCTAACGAAAGAACCTACTTTTGTGACGGAGTGCATGGTCTGCAAGTCAAATTGACCATGCTGTCCGTTTCGAACACCGAGACTGGAATCGACCAGCTCTAACCAAACCTGTGTCAAGATCCTATGCAACTGCTACAAAACCCTTAAACCTCCTGATTCGGAAACCCACAACATGCCGTCCAAGAGTCCAAAACTACTAGCCCTGACTCTTAGGAGGCTTAGCAACCTGGCGTGGAACTTGTTTGCAGCCACTGAGCAAGGGACAGGAATCATGCGACTTAAACAGGTCTAGCAAATTCTAACTGCTGAAGACAACACGAGCAGTTGTCATCAGAATTAACAACGACCCCGACAGATAACAATTGCAGTGGCAAAAATGATAAGAATAATGAGTATCGGAGTATCATGAACCACTTTGAGAAGCATCCTTCTGTTTGCAGAGGCCTCTGAGGCCCGGGCAGACAGAGAGGGACATAGAGCGAGAGACAGAGAGAGAGAGAGAGAGACAGAGAGATCGACAGGCAGGAATAGGGAGAGGGAAAGGGAGGTCTGTACGTATGGGTGTACAGTGTGAGGAGTGATGAAACATGAACATGTGATGATGTCGGTGCGTGCGTGGGCCCGCCTGAGACCCCAGGCCGTGGCAGGGCCGCCATGCACCGCCTGCCAGGTCAATGACACCGCAAACAGCCGCTTGGTAGCCCAGACAGACTTGATGAAAGCACGACAGAATCTCAAAGGAGCGAGGCAGATGCTCACCAAACGCTGTGTTACGCACAATTAGTAAGGCCCCTGTAGTACCACACTTTAAGCGTCTGACAAACCTGTACTAAGTCGCCTGGTCCTTTAAGGTCGAGCATGCCTGGAGCTAAGCTATAAGTGGGGTAGCTATACCCGCTTTGTTGCCCAGACAGATTTGAGGAAAGCACTGAAGGATCTCCACGGAGCTACCCCGCTACTCTCCAAACGCTGTGTTGATTCGGGATTCGGATTGTTGATCAAGTAAACTTTGAATGGATCTCCGACCATCGGGAATGGCCTGGCCAATCCTTCAGAAGCGCACGGGTGTTTGAACCATCCAATGCACGAAGCAACTTACTGTTGCCATTCAATAGTACTGTTTTTTTCTGCAAGATGGTCAACTGTTCACAAATCACACAAATTGCTCTGCAACATTAGCGTTTGGGTTATCGATTACACTACCGTTTAAAACGTCATTCCAAAGCTCGAACTGTTTGGGCCTCGGTACACGTGCAGCATCTGGAAGTCTAATAAGTACTTCTGGAATGGTACTGCTGCGCGTCTTTCAACAGTTGGTGCTGTTCGGACGTCTGCGGCTTTCTCTCGGGGTTTCGCCAGGATTCTTTCTCACGGTGCTTCCCAACAAACACAATCGAACGCTGTGGCCGCATATGGAACCTGCACGCCCAAAGAATCAATCAAGACCAAGGCTACGTAGTTTTTGAAAAGTTGGTGTTTTTTCGGTGTCTGCTGCTTTTCGGCTTAGCGAGGACCTTTTTTTGCGGTGTGTCCCTGACTGCTTGCCTCGTTTACCCACTGGGGCCGCCAACGACAAAAACAAGTCAAACAACAAAAAA
>CAJNDT010004168.1:230000-242500 GCA_905221615.1 Symbiodinium sp. CCMP2592
GGGCGGCTTTATGGGGTACACAGATATGTATACATACACACGCAGACATACATGCATGCATACATACATACATACATACATGCAAACAAACACATACATACACAGACAAACATACAAGCATATGCATACATACCTACATACATACACAATTACATACATACATATATCATATAGATTGGGGTGTTTCGGGTTTAGGGTCCTTTAAAGCAGGACCCTAGGGGAGCATCAAAGAGGCTTCCTCAAGTGTCAGCGCGGTCGTCTTGACGAGGATCACGGGGCAGCGAGCCCAGCACCTGCGCTGCAATCGTAGCATCGGCACATCACAATTGTTGCCACAGGTTTACCAGATGTAAAGGTCACTGCTAAGGGTTAATAATCGGGGCTTGTACAGGTCTTTCGCTGGTCCTTGCTGAACTTGCTTGCGGCAGAGCCACGGCGTCGAAGGCGGGGTCGGTCTCTTCTGGGCAAGCGCATAATCCTCCGGAAACTTCATCACTCGCAACATTTGGGCCTGACGCGCCCGAAACCCGCGGCAAGTGATCAAGCGGCGAACATGAAGTGTTGACATTTTTCACAGGCAGCGCGGCCCGAAGAAACTGTGCAACTACTCGTCTAAGGCGCTTTCGAGCTTGAGGGCGCGAGATTCTAATTCAAACTCCAAACTGGTCCCCATTATGCCAGTTTCGCACCGGCACCATGCCAAGCTGGCCAGCAACTATGCCCGTTCACACCAAGCGCTTTCCACCGGCCTGCACAGCCATGACAGCCCCGTGACCACCGCCCATAGCACGTCTGCTGCAGTCCGCCAGCCTAAGCACTTCCGATTTGCTGCAGTGTTCCAGGCCAACCTGACTCCATACATGCCAAGCAATGCCTGGGCATGGACCGAAACTCAAGGTCAACTCCAGCAAACCGAAGCTTTCAAACTCAACTCAAGCATACGGCTTAGTTCACGGGAAGAGTTGTAATGCCGCGCGGGGCAAGCATGCATGTATTGGATTCAGATGCGACCTGGGCAGTAAGCCGCTGCTGAGGCTTCAGGCATTTATCCCGTCTAGTAAAGGCAGCAGGATGGCCCTGCAAAGAGCTCGCATGACGTCGTAGTAGTCGTAGTAGCAGCAGTAGCAGTAGCAGTGGCAGTAATCGTCTTAGTAGTGCTGGTGGAGTTGTGGTGTTAGCAAGTACCATGGTGTAAAGATACCCAAGAAAAGGATCCTGAAAGCGCCCCATCAAGCCCTTAATTGTTGGGGACCACTATTAAGGTCACTAAGGCCCGCCTCGTTGGGATGCTGTCGGCTCTTTTTGGCAGGTTTCTATCACCCGAAGAAGCTGCGAGGCTTCGGCCGGTACCTGCCCAGGGGCCAGGCATGGCATGCTGGAGTCACCGGGCTATCCCGCCGAGCTGGGTAAGGCTAAGAACAGCGTTGATACGAGCGAACAGTTGCTTCTGAAGCTTCATCTTTCCTGCCAGAAGGATGGCGCGCCCCTCGCTGCCTTCCTTTGGAGCAGCTTAGCGTGGCACAAGGCTGCCAGCGACTCCTGCCAGCATGCCGCGCGGCTTCGTGGAAGGCCGCTTAATAAGGCCTGTCCAGGGTTTGGAACCAAAGGACATTAGCTGCAGGAATGGCCACAGCTGTAGAAATTAGGAGGAGTAACACAACGGTAGTAGTAGTAGTAGTAGTAGTAGTAGTAGTAGTAGTAGTAGTAGTAGTAGTAGTAGTAGTAGTAGTAGTAGTAGTAGTAGTAGTAGTAGTAGTAGTAGTAGTAGTAGTAGTAGTAGTAGTAGTAGTAGTAGTAGTAGTAGTAGTAGTAGTAGTAGTAGTAGTAGTAGTAGTAGTAGTAGTAGTAGTAGTAGTAGTAGTAGTAGTAGTAGTAGTAGTAGTAGTAGTAGTAGTAGTAGTAGTAGTCAGTAGTAGTAGTAGTAGTAGTAGTAGTAGTAGTAGTAGTAGCAGTAGCAGTAGCAGTAGCAGTAGCAGTAGCAGTAGCAGTAGCAGTAGCAGTAGGAGGAGTAGGAGTAGGAGTAGGAGTAGGAGTAGGAGTAGGAGTAGGAGTAGGAGTAGGAGCAGGAGCAGGAGCAGGAGCAGGAGCAGGAGCAGGAGCAGGAGTAGGAGTAGGAGTAGGAGTAGTGGTAGTATAAATAGTCGGTGGTAGTAGTGGTAGTAGTAGTAGTAGTTAGGGATCTGCGGTTGCAAAACACTTCAAAGCCTAGCCCATAAGCCACGAAATCCCTCAACCCCAAGCTCTTTAAGCCCTTTTAAACACACCATGCCGAATCCCTGAAGGTTCTCCGTGCTTTGTGGTGAAGTTCCCAAGGTCCCACCTTGCGAACTTTGGGGTTGTGTGAGGTTTAGCTGCCTGCGACTTTCCAGTATGCTCTGGGTTTCGGGTCTTTCTACTTATAGTGCGCCTTGGGCCCAGCAAGGCCGTCCAGGCGGAAGGACGGTCCTCCGTCACACGTGGGCTTGAGTTCAGGGAACAACCCATAGTCACTGTGCTTTCAGAATCAGACAACTTGAGCAGCACTCTATAATCGTACTACCCTACTACCAATAGCGCCAACAAAAGCAATCACAAAAGTGCAGAGAACCAGAGCTTCGGCTAAGAGTCCGGAACTGGCTTTGGACCGAAGATGGTTGAAGACCTGCAACCCACATTGACCTGGGCCCGAGCCTTTCTCGAGTGATGGGTACCTTTGGCTTACACATGCTTGCCAGCACTTGCAGGTTGGAAGGGCATTTCATAAGGACTCTACGAAAGGCACCAAAACTATGCGGTACGTGCCTGCCAGCAAGCAACAGCTTGACTTCAAGAAGGTGCTGAAACTTCAGGTTCCCACTTGGGAGCTTGATGATTGTCTACAGTCCATGCATGAGGGGCTAGCCGCTATTCCTCACGGCAAGAGAAGCTTCGTTGCACAAGGATTGCAAGCCCGCACAGCCCATAACACCGTACAGCGACCAGAAGCTCCGCCGCGCATGCTCGGGGGAGTGGGATCACAATTCGACAACAAGGCCGCCCTCGACAACGACGCAACTGTCAACGGCTCCTGCTCCCAAGCAATGAGGGCGGCATAGTCCAAGCGATTCGTGTCCTGAATCTCACAGAATTCAGAATAGCAAAGAAAACTGCACCAAATCCTCCAAGAGATGGCAGCTGGGGGGATGACGCCGAGGACAACTTCTCCGTCTTCGTGAAAGGCAGCCTGGTCAAGGATGGGCGCAGGGGCCCGGTACCGAAGGAACTGACAGCGCTGCGAAACCGTTGCCCGTGAACCCTGTAAACCCTAAGATTTCAATTGAAGGAAGGAAAGCTCTGCGAACGTCAGTCCGGTTTAGGGTTTTACGCTTGTCGGCTTCAGGGCTTAACGGTTCAAGGGATCTACGAAAACAGGCTGCAGGTAAGAAGTATCTACAGTGCCACAGTAAGACGCAACACAAAAATTGCAGACCTGGCTTCTACGAAAACAAAGCCCTGGCCTGGAACTGCGAAAACTCACGTGCGAGAAGCACAAGGTTATGGCTTCAGGTGTTCTTATCCTGCTCATGCTCGAAATTGCCAGCCCTACTTTAGAGCACGTATTTGCAAGCAAGCCCATGGCCTGTCGGTCTCGGTGTCATACGTAGTATAAGCATATAACTACTTTGGTTGCTCATTTGCTGTGCGTCTTTCTGGCTGCCTGCGCGTGTATCGATAAAATTCAGTTTTGCATTCCTACTACCGCACTGTCACCCATTCCCGCTCCTTCTGGTCACTCCAAACTTTCGACGTAATGCAAATGCATGGATGACTTCATATGGGCTTGTCGGCCGCAGCTCGACATCTTCTTAAACGTCACGGCGAGATCAGAAACGGAGTCCTAAGGAAAATTGAAAGGCCAACTACGGCATCAGATCAGATGACGAGAAAAGTTCCGGGTCCTGGAGTCTGAGTACGTTCAGGCGCTGAGGAATAGCCAGATTATTCCTGATATCCCTCCTTTCATCCTCGAGATCGCCATAAACTGCTTTAGGGTTCAGCTGCTGAAGGATTGAGCTACGACCGCTTCACCGCCGTTGACAATGAAAGCGGTGCTCTTGCCAGGCTGAAAGCCCCAAACGCGTCGATCTCGAATCCCAAGCTACATTTGCAGGAGCGCATGTCTGAAGTCTGACCCGACTCAAACTTGCCTGTTGGATCACGGGCCAAACGTCATTGAGCATGCTCAGCAGGCCCTCCAGACCTCAAAGGCATCAGCAGGAACTCGTTACGGTTCGCTGATTGCCGTGTCGACGACATGTGCTCATGTCATCCGGCTCACAGCAGGCCTAGCAGCAATTGCACAAAATGAGAGCAGCAGGAGCCAAATAACTGTCAAACATAACGGTAGATCAATACCAAGACGACCCTAACGAGAATCGTATGAGATTCCTCGCAAAACCGATGCACACGATAGAAATGGCCACGTAGCAATAAGCAAAACGCACAGACACACGAACTGAACACACCGTGCCGAACCAACTTACAAAACATGGACGTAGTTAGTAGTTATACTTGTTTTCTCTTACCAAACAAGTAACCCAGAAAACGTGATGAGAATAAGTGGTGCAAAGACCTCGACTTGTCCTCCTGCATCGTACAAGCCGAATTTTTTATAATCAGCCGAGCCAGTGCTGCTGCCTTCCTGGTGCTCGAAAGCCTTCGAACGAAGTCGAAAGCGCCCATGATCGTCGACTTCCATTGCTGCAACAGATGTCAGCTTGGAAGCCAACAGAAGCCCCCACGCGAACGGTAATAACAATACTACTAATAAGAACCATAACAAACAATATTAACAATAAGAATAATGAAAATATTAGTCCGCAGAAGAGCAATAGCAATAACAATAGTAATCGCAATAGCAATCAAAGTCAAGTTCTCCGATTCTTCAGCCGAGGCTTCGATTGAGTATCTACTCGGTGGAGGCGAGTTAGATGGAGTTCCCCCCCTTCTCCGAGAATGGACGTGAAGGTCCGCGATCTTGACAGGTCTGCTCCCAGCATAGATTAGGGCTTTAGGGTAAGTTGCATGGTTTGATCGTTCCCCACCCGTCGGGAGTCGGGAGGCTCCACATCCGTCGTCGGGTGCAGCGGCTTCTTCTTGGGTTGGAGATGGCAGTGGCTGTTCGGGCGTCGCGCAGCTGGCAACAACTCCAACAGTATTCCTGAAAGACACCGAACACCCAGGACAGTTTTCTCCGACCGATTACAAACACTACCAAATTACCAAACTCGCAACAATTGATTCCAACAGAGACCGTCGACTGCTTCGACTACTTCCTGAAAGGCACCGAACACCCAGGACAGCTTTCTCCGACCGGCCACACACAATCAACTTGGCAACATTTGCAGCAGTGACCGTCGATTGCATTGACCACTTGCTGCATGCACAAATCACCCAGGACAGTTCTCTCCGACCGACCACAAACGCGATCAGCTTGGCAAGATTGCCTGTTTTGACTAATTTTTACATGCACAGAACAGCCAGGACAGTTTTCTCCGACCGACCACATACACAATACCCACGGTCAAACTCTCAACATATTCCAATAAGTGAGTGTCGACTGCCCACGAAGGGGTCAAGGTGACACGACTATCTCCAAACCTCTTCGACAGCACCCCAGACCCTCAGAAGCCTCCGCGATCGGGGGCATCAAGCTTTCGAGCGTCACGAGTGCCTCAGACCCTTCAACAAGATCCCAAACCGCCTGTCAGACCATGTCAGACCACAAAACCTTCGTGTACGACTACTGGTGACCGCCCGACTGCCCGTCTCTGAAACTGATTGCTTCTGGAGCACGCGCACCGCTCAGGCCGCCAAGGTGCAAATGGCAAAGCATCGAGTTGGTAGAACAGATTGCTGCCTGGGCTTCCCGGCTTCGCGGCTCCGGCACCTCCGGAAAGCGATCGCCGCCTCAGCGCCCGCAGAATCCTCCTGGCAGCTTTGGGAAGTTCAAGCTGCTGTACTGACCAGCTGGGCTACTTGCTTTTAAAAAAACAAGTTTGGTAGCATTTAGTAAGTAACCTTTGCCTGTAACCCCGAACCTTGAAGTTGAAGGATTTCGGATAAAATGTCAGGGTTTTGTGGCGTTCAGGGTTTGTTGTTTGAGGCCTTCGTCGTTTCGAAGCCGACAGCACGGGAGTGAGGGTGAACGGGGCAAGTAGGAGCCAGAGGGTTGAGGTGGTTCCGTTGCTGCATTACGGGTGGAGTCTCGCCGGCTGCAAGTGTTGGTTTAGGGTTACGTGCAAAACGGATTTTTTCGCCTTCCCTGTGATCGCTGCCGTGGCCAGAGACGAATCATGCAGATCCAGAATGCCTTGCTTGTCTCGAGTTCCGTTTCTGTTGTTCTCACATTGTTGTCGTTGCTATCGCTCTCTCTCGCGCATATCTTGGCGGATCTGCCATCCATCAAGACCCAGCGCACATAGTCAGCATTCGGCATGGATGCGTTCGGTAAATTTAGCCGTCAGACATTACCGTAGCAACATTCTTGGCGAGACATTCTGGCAGGGTCCGAAACGAAAGACAGAGGCAGCAGTTTGAAATCTGAACCCTGCCGGAACTGTGCACAAAGGGAGACTTCCTGCTGCCAAGGATCTGTGAGCGGGTAGCTCAACCGGCGTCATCGCCCGGGCCGTGCGGATGCCAAGTCGCTCACGGCCAGCGCTGCAGACACATGAGATGCAATGATCATAATGCCATCCTGAAACTCCCCCTTTGCACTTTGCACCTTGAGCCGACATCCATTGGTACATACAGCCTCCTCAAATGTCAAAACACTTCGACAACAGTGTTGGGGACAGGATGCATGCACTCGAGCAGCAGCAGGCGGCTGGATCGCTTTTTGCACCTTCGCCATTTGGCGACAGCCAGCGGAAAAATCTGCCCCGCGTCATCAGGTTGATCAACAAAGTTACTTAACCTGCCCCTGAATGGTACCTGGCAATTACAAAAAACTGTTGTGACGTGCCGCTTGCTGAAAACCCCGATATACAAGATCAACTTGGCTATACAGGAACTGGCGTGGCAACGGCCACACAGAAAACGATGTAAGAACTCGAGAAGCTCTTAGAGCTACAGGAACGTTCTGTAAGACATGGGAGTCCTCTATTTAGAGGTGCTTATCATAAAGATCCTACTATTTAGGGTCCCATATTCTGTTCACCCTGCAATGCTGTTTTCTCCCACAGTCAGACTATGCCATAAGGCCACGAGATCGCTCTACTAGCCTTTAGGCTAGGAGCTTGCTCCTTGGCTTGCCATGTTCGGGACGTAAAGGCTTAAAGTCCAAGGTTATCGAAGGTGAGGGTTCGGGCGCCATCACTGCCTTTACATTCGTGTTTTGCATGTCCCGTGGCCTTCAAGATTGTCATCTCGAGACAGGGAGGTGTTGGCTCTCCAAAGATTCAAGAACGAAGACTTTCCGGGGTTGGGGGTTGTTCGGCACAGCATGTTTTCTAATATACGGTCAGCGACATTTCAGCGGGCGCGGGTTCAGCTTGGAAAGCACCATCACCACTCAGCGAACAACTGCATCCGCAGCTAATTTGGTGCTTTTGTTGCGCAGGTTTCATTGCCTGCCTTTGACCCCACGACTTGGGATCTATCACAAGAGGAAGAGCTATGTTGAAGCCGAAGTTGGGCTTGTGTCAACTTCAGGAGTCCATACTTGTCGGCACTGCCGTTCTGGCAAACGACAGCATTTCAGCTCAAGTCCTGACACAGACGGCTCCTAGCACATGTATCGGATCTTGGGGTTTAGGCCTTCATGAACAAGCCTGCATGTCATTGCGGCAGGCAAGTAAAGGGTCGATTTTTCTGCAAACATTAATCAAGGTTTCCACTGCTGGTCCGCAATGCCAATCAAACACAGACATCAGGGTGTGAGCAGCGCAAGGTTGTTGATCGGGTTGGTCGAGTTGGGAAAACTGTAACCTGCGCACAATTCAAACCAACAGTAGGCACAGGGCTGGCTTTGGGGGACTGTTGCTTGAAGTCACTACTATTTTGGCTATTCTGCATACATGGGGGTGAACTTCTCAACGCCGAGTCTCTCGTGCGATAGAGTTGCTAGAAGATAACATGGTGAAACCTTCCACACCCGAAGCATTCAGACAAAGTCTACGGATCTACGAAGATGTTGAGGGTGCAAAAGCCTGGTGTTGCACCCGACACCCTACCGTCAGCTCTGAACCGTAGCCTCCTTGGCTCGAACCGCCGTCTGGAGTTGGGAAGCCCTCAGAGAAGTCGGCAAAACTGCAGCGTCGCCCGCCCCCCGCCCCGTGAATTCGGGGTTTACAGGGTTTAGGGCGCAGGGATTGAAAGCTTCTGGGTTTGGGGTACGAGTAAGCCTTCGAACCCGGATGCAAGTAAGCCTCAATCAACTCCTAAACCCTCAACCAAGAGTCCTGCAGCAGATGGCAGATGTTCTGTTGTTGCGAGAAGTTGGCCACGTCCAGGGCTGAGTTGTTGTCCTGATGTATCACAGCACCCTCAACATGGGACCAGAAAATGCTCCGCAAAGGCCGCAAAGACCAAACTTTTCAGGCCCTGTCTGCTGTGGGTGGGGCGGCACTTGACTGCATGCTTCGTCATTGAAATGTATCATACCACAGGAGGATCTCAAAAGCATTACCAAACCTCGTTTCTTCATAACTGCATCCTAGACTCCCCTTAAACTCTAAACCCACAACCCAGCAGCCCAACACACACCTTGTTGCGCACGGTGGGATCCGCGCGTGCAGCACACAGCGCCGCGCAAATTTCCAGACTGCCAACCTGGGCAAAAAGCAGCTAGAGCCCACAGGCTCAGCCTTCAGAAGCCTCTTGAACTTCTGAAAAAGGGTGAGGCTATGTATGACTTCTTGGATGTGAGTTCAAGCTCAGAAGCAGTGAGACAAAAACTCGGCAATTCTTAATGCTACAGCCCCTTCCGGTGGGAAATGTGCTATCAACAGGTAACCGGCAGACGTAACAATAGGCTCTCAACTAGTAGCATCGTGACACCTTGGCCCACACTTCTTCTGCCCGAGAACAGACTAATCTTCCGGCCAAAAAAGCCTCAACAATCCCGACTGTGCTACTGTCTCGGCTGGACTGAATGCATGCAGAAACATTCCAAGACATGGGGCCATAGTTCTTACATGTGCGAGTTTCATCCCGATCTCTAGCCTGGACGACTGGGTCTCGAGTCCCGAAACCATATGGAACTAGTGATTGGAGGCTAATTTGGCAACACACCGCAGACAGCAGCTTGACCAAGTAAGCCGATATGCAGTAAGATACTATTCTAATGCCAGGCACACTTTATGTCCGAGGCCGTTCCGGCTTCCCAAATCCTAAGCCATCTCAATCCCTTCCAGTCATTTCCAGTCCGGATGCACGCGCAGCCATGTGCAGGGCGGTCTCACGAAACGGATCCTTAAACCATCAAGCTGTCGGCCCATACATGCGGCTCGGGTCTCAACGAAGCTTTTCGCAGGGCAGGTTGCGATGGGTGCCGGGAGAGCAGAACTTGGCAGGTAGCAAATCTCCTGCCCTATGGCTGCATCGTGGCTACCGCCGGAGCAACAAGATGAAGCATGTTGGATGACATGTTTTTGGATGCCAAGGATGCAGAAGGCAGCCAAAGTATGTTCAGTGACACATAGTGTGGGTTCTTCCGGTGGACTTCAGAGCATGTGTAGCGCACTTATGGCCTCGGTGTCCCTTCTCCTCGGCCTGAGTTACCGAAGAGAAAATGTCAACTTCAGAAATCAACAACCTAACACAAGAAATCGCTCTACAGTCGAGTGCAGCTCTATGCGTGGGTGCCCGAGGTTCAGGACCCTGATGGTAATCCTTGCTGCTGGTTTCCATTTATACTCCCAAACAGCATGAAGAAGAAGTCGAAGGAGTCTCCCGTAAAACACTGAAAATGTACATATGTATGCATACATACACACATACATACGTACATACCTACATACATTACATATGTACAGTTGTATATATGTATATTTCTGTAAATGTTTATATGTGTTTTTGTATTATGTTTGTACATTTAGTTTATATATGTATGAGCATATACATGTACATCTGTATATATGTGTATGTGTGTATGTATCTATAACTATATCTTTCAGGACAGTATACGGGCTCTTCCTCTATAGAGGAGCTATGCAGCCTTTGAAGAGCAAGACCCCATAATTGAGGGTCTGTGTTTAGGGCTGAGGACTTTGGGCCGAAGGGTTTACATTCACAGCTCGGACTTCCCAGGCGAATAGGTCGGGGTGAACATTGTTAATGGGTCTTGGGTTTGGGTCGTCGCTGCGTGGAGCACGCAGGCATTGCAGCCGCGAAGCGCAGCGATTGACTTTGGCACCACGTCGCAAAAGCGCGAGGACTTGGCTCAAGGACGACCTCTGTCAGAGAGTTTCCAAGCTTCAGGGTCCAGTTGATCCACCTTCGACAACGATTCGACTTTAGTTTAACGTTTAGATTTTCCTGAACATTTCGGATGTGCAAGAGAGCTCAGGGATCTCCATTCAAGCAGTGAAATGGAAGCACGCGAATCACCTTGAAAACGCGAGGACGGCAGGGCCACAACTTAAAAGATTTGCTAGCTGAGCTCTGAAGCTCTTGCGATGCAGGCCTGAAAGCCACGACAAGGCACACCAGGGCAGCTTGATGCAACGCGGACCCACCGAACTCTCCTTCCTCCGCAATGGCAGGGCTCTAGAGTTCTCTTAGACTTTATGTCTTCGGCATTTAGAATTAGATTCCGGGGTCGTAGGAACCCTAAATATCACTAAACCCCAAACACTGTTCTTTCCGCAGGGCTCCTGTCGCATCTCGACGTGTTCTCTGCGCTCTTACACTCACAGCCGCGCACGGCAGAGAAATGATCAAGACAAGCCCTGAACCTCGAAATTCTCGGCAGTTCAAATTAAACCCGAAACCCAACAGACAAGCTTAAACCTGTAACCGTAAACCCCTAAACCCCACCCCAAAAACGCTGAAACCCAAATCTCTAAATTCTAAAACCTAAACCCTAAAACCCCAAAGCCTTAAACCTCCGCAAAAGCTCCAAACTAAATGCCGAAGAATTAGACTCCTTCAACTCAATGCAAACAAAGGGTTCTGCCATGCTCGACACCTGTACCTTATGGCCTATTACCAATCCTAACCGTTAAACCCTAGCCAGCTATATCAACAAAGAAAAGTCACTATAGACACTAGACACGTCTCATACAGCCAGACTGGCCATCATGGCCGAGGTCAGAGGCCTGGTGGCACCCAACCATGAGGATGGTTATGGTTATTATATGTTATTCATTCTGATGATGTCGCTACCAAGCAAACCAAACAGAGTAACCACGGCAGCTCCGCAACCACACGCAGGTATAACTGGTGCGATATCGGAGACTTCTTTGCAGTTTGCTCGAGACAAGCCAGCATTGAGGAGAGTTAGTCAGAAAAGCAACGGCAAGTTCATTCGTATGTGAGCAAAACCTGATGGCCAATGTTGTGGTACTGCGGATGATGATTGTGGGGCTGCTGATGACGGTCGTTGATTGAAACTGGCAGATTGCTTCCTGGTTTGGCTGCATGTGCGCACCCCTGCCTTCCAGCTGGAGTCTGTTGTCAAGAGTTTGAGACTATTTCAGTTATGAAGTTCGTGGGCCCCCGAAAAGCTTCAACAGGCTAGCCGTTTAATTACGGTCGGAATATACCACAACGGCCACAAAACTGGCTACTAGCTAGCAACTCAGCTCTCAAACTCACAACTTCAACTTTAAACGGGTGGAAACACTTGTCAGCTCTGGGGAGCGTAAAGGGACACTGTCCAAATTCATATCAAAATGCACCAACAAATGTTGGCATTCCCTTCAAAGAAAGATTCTGGAATCTCTGGGTATCGCTGAAAGAAGGAAGCCGAGGAGACATAGTGGCACCCAACTTTTGATGTAGTTTGATGTAGGGGTACTTGTGACCCCCGCTGAAAGCAACAGCAAGAAGCCCTCTCCTCTTCCTCGTCGGAGGAAGTGTCGTCCGCAGCGAGATCCGCCCAGAAGATCTGCAAGACTTCGGGTGTGGGGTCTAGACATTTCTGAAACCTCAATTCGCGAACATTGGGGAAGAATGTGGCGAACATTGCTTCTACTAAGACTAGTATTGCTCGTATTCTTCGGTTTGAAAGTTGAAGTCTTTCTGGATTCGGGCTTGCAGTTCCGGGTTTAGTGGTTGAGGTCTGCGAATGGGGATTAGCGGAATCTTGCCATGTGGTTTCAAGGCATTGGGCTAGAAAAGTTTTTTCGATTTCTCGCTGACTGCTCCTGGACCCATGTAGATCCTCTTCCCGCCTCTCCCTCCTTTAAATGCCGATGTGAACAAGGTACTGTAGAGGGCCCTTGAGGAACATCGCACACTTGTAAATGACACATGATTTAACTGTCTCAGGCTTCCGTGTCATTTTCTGCCGCGTTGCGGAAGGTCCGGGTGCC